>VYZV01025232.1:2901-23701 GCA_013401275.1 Pandion haliaetus
AGAAGACTGCAAGCTTGCAGAAGGCAAAATCTATAAAAAGAAGCAAAAGCCTTTGTAAGTATATACATCTTAGTATAAACTCTAATGTATTAGAAGTGAAAATAACATTAGAATCTTGGAGATTAGGAACTATCACTGTGTTTTGGGCTAAATGACTGCAAAGGCTGCTCAAAGCCCAGGACTATGGCATCATTAAAAATGGCTTGAGCTGATGCATACCAATGAATTGATTCCCTTAAGTAATCAGGAGTAGATTTGGATACACTGGGAGCCTCTTAGTCTTTTAAAAAAAAATTACTTGGATATGTAACTTCCCAGACTTCAGCTGTAGCATGGAGCCATCTGTATAAAATTTTAAGAGGTTTAAGTAGAATTGAAATGCAACTGCAATTTTAATGGATTACAAAAGTGCTTGTTCATTGGTTTCAGTGGTGCAGATCTCAAAAATTATTTGAAGTGCATGGTACCACATATCGAATCTGGAATCAAGACTTCTAACTCCAGAAATGTCAGGTAAGTACTGTGATACACTAAGTTATAACAAAATATAACTATAGATAGATTATTATATAGTAAACTTTTATTAATTTCTAAACTACTTCTAGAACAAAGTTATAATAATGCCTAGAATTTCCAAAATATAAAATAGGTGAACATTAGGAAATAGAAACTATTCACAGAGTTAATGATTTTTTCTTAGTGATGTGATATATTTGCATCAAACAGTGAGGGAGAAGACACCTCAGTTAAATATTTTCTTCAGAGGTACATTGTATCCCTTCTCTAAAGATGTACAAGAAATGATGCTACACGCTTAAGAGCAGGGGTATTACCATTCTTATTTCAGAAATATGGAAACAGAAGTATAGATACAAAATCATTTGGTCATAGTTACAGTAAAATCTTATCTTTCTGGGAACAGAATTTGGGATAACATCACAGTTCCTTGTTTTTCCATCCCTCTATTTTTCTCAATGTGGGCTTGCCTCTAGGGTCTCAGATTATGAGAAAGCCTTATGTTTAATAAATACCTGGTAAATGTTCCTAGAATAGAACTGTAAATTATAAAATTTATCTCCTTTAAATATTCAAACAAAACCATATGGTTTCTTGCCTAAAGTCCTTTCTTTTTCTTGTCGTCTTAGGCTTTCTGCAGAGGAAGTAATACAGTGGTCCCAGTCTTTGGAAAAGCTCTTGGCCAGCCAAAGTAAGTCTATTACTTCAGTATGACTTTATTCTTATTCTGAGGACAAAATTTTATCTAATCTTGCCAAATAGGCAAAGCTGTAGCATTCTGCAAACACTGCTGGAGAATGGCCAGTTGCATTTCGGTTATTTACAGCTCCAGTGTAACATGGGTACTGTTACAGCTTTGCTTCCAAGTTTTTTTTTTCCTTCCATTTCCTACTCCCCATACAGCAAATAAACCCCAAATAATTCAATTCAGTGCTTTTTGATCAGTCTTCCGTCCTTATATAACACATCAGTTTGATTTGGAATTTTCTCTCCAATTGTACCCTAAAAAAATCTAGTTAGGGAGGATTAGAATCCATTGATGTATTTTGGTACCCAGCGTCTACATCTAAAACCACTGAACATAATTAGGAAGACTCCTGTCACCCTTAATATCAGAGTATCTGTAGCATGTTGAAGAAGGGAAGAACAGTGTATGTTGGCAAGATTTTATAACAGATATTTGAAAACAACTCCTGCTATTTATTTTATCCTCCATGATCACAAATAACATGCTATAAATGATGATGTATTTGTGTTGGATTTAGGTGGTCAAGGTGTCTTTCGGGAGTTCCTGAAGTCAGAGTTCAGCGAGGAAAACATCGAGTTCTGGTTGGCTTGTGAGGATTACAAGAAAACCAAGTCTGATCACTTACATGGCAAAGCAGAGAGGATTTATGAGGAGTTTGTTCAGTCAGATGCTATTAAACAGGTATGTACAAAGTTAATCTGTGTATGTTACAGTACAAGGGTTCTGGAAAATGAGAAGATAAAAGTGTAGCTCCACTGAGATGCTCATAAATTCATTCAGTTACATAGGATGAAGACACAGACATGTTTTTATGAGCGCACTTGCATCATTACTTGCATCATCTTCAGCCATGAGATTATCAGATCTCACAAGTACAATCACACGACACAGGCCAGTACTTGGGAGCACCACCAGCAGAAGCTCAGCAGAGGCACCAGCAGCTCAGCACATGATGCTGTTCTCCGAGTCAGGCCAGTTTGAATTACTGCTGGTGTTTGGAGTTAGGGAGAGTTTTGCTAGTAGGAGAGCCATGGAACATTTCTTGTCTTTTAAAATATGTGGGCATTCTGGAGAATTAAAAGTTATGTATGTTTATCATATTTCAAACTGGAGAATCTCATTCTACACAAGATCTCTCCTATTGTTTTAATAGGAAGTTTAATTGGAGGTTTCTCCTCTACTTACTCCATTGTTGAGTTGTATTACGTTGACTCTATAAAAAACTGTATTTCTATAGGGAGTAGCAATTTTTGTGCATAACAGACATAAGCATTAAAAATTCCCTCATTTTGCAGTTCTGATATTGAACTATCACACTGAGTTCTAAAGTTGTGGATTTGTTTTTGACAAAAAAGTGATAGATATAGAAAGAGATTACATTTTTAAGATGTTAATGGCATTTATTTTTCACTTTCCAGATCAATATTGACTATCAGATGAGGGAAGCAACAGCCAAAAGGGCTCAAGACCCAACTCACACAAGTTTTGATGAAGCCCAGAAAACTGTGTACACCCTTATGGAAAGGGATTCATATCCCAGATTCTTGAAATCCAAAGCCTACCTGAACCTTTTGAACCAGCTGCAAACCAACACTTCAAAATGAAGCGTCTGAGGCAGTGAAGAGCCAAGTAGAATTTGTGTCAAATATGCTGTGGAGAGATCCTTCCAGGGTGGTTGGATCTCGGCAAGGAGAACCCCCGCCTTGGGAGAAGGGGTACGAGGGAGATGCAAACAGCTCCGCAGCCAAGAGAACGCATGATAAAAGCTGGCAAGACTGTTACAAGGGTGAGAGCAGCACAGGGAGAAAATCCTCTCTTCCCACATGCCATGGAGCCAAGACAGGATATGGGTACTATTTATTGTTTGAACTACGCTGTGAACATTGAATCAAGTCTTAGATCCCAAAGAACTGCTAATTATTAGAAAGTGCAAAGTAGCAAGTTGAGTGTTGGGAAAAGATTATCAAGTTCAGAAGAAAAAATAAGGATGACTGACAGTTTTGTGCATAACAAGAAAATGCCCAGACAAGACTGATTAATGGCTGGGTTTTAATCTGTGAAGTTTTAATAAGTGTGAGTGCAGCTCCATGATGCTATTGTGCTATGTAAATATATTATAAATTGACACATCTTAAAATTGATATATTTTAAATTACATAAGAATTATATAAGCTGTACTTTTACTAAGTTAGTGTTCAACAGGCAGGTATGTAGCATCTTCTCTGTTTAATTTATTAGAAAATAATAAGTGACTCGTTAATTGAATCTACTTAAAAAATAAAGTTTTATGGTCATTTTACATATTAAGTGTTCTTTCCACCACAATTACTGAACTATTGAAACACACGATTCCCTTCTGTCCCACTATGCCACTACTTCCCATCTCCTTATCCAAATATTAGTTTTCCCCACACCAACTTTGGCCTTTTTTTACCCCATTTACACAACCATAATCTTAGTTATCTGGAGTAGGTGATCCTGACCTACATAGACCCATCCTCATGACTCCCAAGGAAAAAAAAAAAAACCCCCAATAACACCCCCCCGCCCCCCCCCAAAAAAGAGCAGCAGTTCTAAATTTCCTTCCTATTTTTCATACTCCCCCAGCATCCAAGTCAAATCTCAAATATAGAAAACATTTAATCACTGACCCCACAGTTCAATCTGTTTCAGTACTGCTGTGCTCAACACATCACCAGATCACCCACATTTGCTTACGTAGAAAGGCAGTAACTGGTGAGACTCCCTAGCATTCCTTGTGATATTAGCACTACTGAACCTAATCTTGGCAAGATCCAGACTCAAATTTACAGTACCAATACTAGCACCAAAGGTAATTTAATTTCACTGCAAATGTATTAAATTTACTCTAAAATATGCAATGTTATGAGTAGCCTATACTACAGTGGGTAGCGATGAGAACTAAAGTAAAAAGAAAAGTTGCAATTAAGCTTGAGCTAAGGTAACTATGAATGCAGGCCCTACCAAATCTGAAGTGTTTAAGACCTTGTGACATTACAGTTCATAACGAAAATAAATTAAAGCGTGCCCTGATCTTAATGAGTTACCATCATAAGACACAGCTATCACATGGGTGGGAATAAAAGATTTTCTCTCATCCTTGCAGATTTTCCATTTTCCAAAAGAACGTGAGCTTAGTCAGGCACACTCCATTATTCCATACCAAATGGAGAAGCTGTAAACCCACAGACGTCACCTCATGGGGAGAGCAGACCGTGTTCATACTGCCACCCTTTGGGGACCTCGGGACCTCCAAGGGAGGACAAAATCTTCAGTGTTACAAGCAAAACTCTGCTGGAAGGAACACAGCTAAATGGCAGTTGCTGCCAACTTCCACCATCACCTACCGCTGTAGTTGGAAGCTACTGCAAATCACATCTTCCTACTTTCAAGGCCAGTAAATGCAGAAAAAAAGAATCTGGTCTCGCAGCATTATTTTCCTTTTGTTAAATATATATACTTGAGGGAGCCTCTGATAGCAAAACTGGAATGCTCCTGAAATAATGTAAACCAGTCTCCAGCTCCACTCTCTTACATGAATTAATTTTCCAGGATCAGGAAGAATAAATCTAATTCCTGTGAAGCAGGAATAACAACTGTGCCTCCCACACAAGGGGCATCCTCATGTTTGTTCTGACACAGTTAACATGGACCAAATGTCACTGTTGGCATAGCTTCAACCACACAGAAGACAAAACAGAACTATGAAATACCAGCTACCCTCTAAACAGACACTGCCTTCAAGTAACATTATTCTTTAGACTGTAATTCCCTTAATTTAGTATGGGCCCAGTCTTCATTTACTCCCCCTGCAGTTTCACAATTTTGCCATGATTTAGCCAAACCCCTGTATGAAATTTCTGACTAAAATCATATTTCATAGTATGGCTAGTTAGGATTATTTTTTTTTTTAATGGCTTGTTGCTGCCAGAGAAGACTGTTTTTCAGAAGCATTTAGTCTACTGTTGGGGAGACTGCTGAGTGGGGCAATGGGTGGATATGTGTTTCCAACTCAACGTAGGTCTCAGAGGCAAATATAATGAAAAGGAGAAGATAGACTCTGGAGTCATGCTATGGTTTTGGGTGCTACAGCAGCCACTGCTCGCTTCAAGAGGTGGCCAACATTGCCGCCTGTGCCCACTGCCCTGTGACTTTGCTTCAGACAGAGCAAATCTTTTCACTAAAGACTGGGTGCAATCACCACAGCTGCTCAGGTATTCACAGACGCTGCCTGGCACCCTGACCTCCTGCAAAGAGTCACTTGGTCTGCCCTAACAGGAAAGGGTGAGAAAGTGACACTGTAACATGCTGGTTAGAGCCCTCTAAAAATAAACTGAACCTATCCATAGAAGAGACTGACATAGCTCTCCGGGAGCACACCAACCACTTGTATTACCCAGAGTTAGTATAGACCAGAATATTTTAGGAGGGAAGAAGGGACTTTTCACTCTTTTCCACAAGCATCTCTCCCTGGTTCATGATTTGGTACAGTGTGAAAACAAAGTTTTTTGGTTTGTTTTCCAAAAAGAGACTATTCTGCTCTTTACAACCTAACCTTGGTACATTTCTAAGTCTTTTGCCTTATTTACAGTAGGAACCTGAAAAAACCTACAAAGGTCAATCACCCAGGTTGTTAATTCCAGAGATATTCCAGCCCACTCCAGTGGCCCTGGCAACATGACCGTGTTTCACCAAGCAATAAACAGCATAGCAGAAATTCAGAGCTGTCTCTAGGATGCTGTCGTAAGCCTAGTATTATATATCTGTTGCTATAGCAGGGCTATACAAAGCTGGTTTAAACAAGGTCCAAGAGTTCTGGAAGTATTTTATGGTGCCATCCATACTAATCTACTTTATAAAAGGAAGAAGCTATAAGTAAGAGTCCAATGGTACAACTGCAACAATTTTTACAGTATTTTAAGACACTTCCCAATATGTATATGCTTTTAAATAGTTCAGAGAGAGGTATTTTTATGATTTCTTCAAAATCTCTTTTTCAAAATGCTGTACACAATGCTTATTTTGCAGTGAATTCTTTTTTTTTAATATCACCTAAATGGAGGTTCTTTGGACTCAGATTCTTTGGACAGATCAAAGGGATTAAGGACTCAATATTTTCTGTGACCCTTGGTTCATTTACAAGGTGCAAACACCATATCAAGGTCATTTGCGATTTCCTACTCATCTCCTTCCCCCACCCATGCACACAGCCTCAGTACTGCAGACTGGTTTCACAGCTGTGGGTTGTGCCCTGCCCAGCATGGCAGACTCTTCCAAAACGGGACATGTTACACATCAAATACGGAAAGCATGCCTCCCTGGAAACTTCCCATACTCAAAGGAGAAACTCGTGAACGCAAGCTCTATTTACTATCTTGTAAATAAATTAGTAGGCAACTGGGGGAAACAGTCCTTTTTCAAAATATGCTAGACTGAGTTAGTTACCAGTTAACTGTTAAAACTTTCCAGAACAATCAGACTCTGGCTGTGATGCAACACTTATTAAAATATTAAATGTGTACGTCAAACAGATTTGACTTTTTAACTGATTTAGCTTTCTATTTTTGGAAAAAATATACCTTAAGAGAATGGAAGTTTGCTGTTCCATTCATGGTCTCCAAGAAAAACTGTTCAATCAGATTGGCCATCAGCTATGGATCAGTATAGGAAAACAGGATGCAGTACATGGAGAAGCTTTGACAGTAGCGACTCAGACTTTTCTAAGTGTTCTACCTTACCCCTGAAGGAAACATTTTCCTTGTTTGTCAGTGTTTCAGTATAAAAATCAATCATTATACCATCTTCGGGTATACTTTTGAAGTGAATTAACTTCTCCCTACTGCAGAGTTTTCTTTATAGGAGGCCTCAAGAGTCCAACAGACCCTGAATGTGAATTTGGAAGACTAACTTTAACCTTTCCGGTTTGGAAAACCTCTAAACGTATTCCCTGAAATAGGCTTTTTTAATATTATCCCAAATAGGACTAAAAATATGGTACAACACAGGATAATTCTCTCCAATGTATTGGAAAGGCCATCCACAGAAGCCTGTTGGTAGAGACATCCTATTGCGACGCACAGTGAAACAGGAAGGAAATTAAAGCCGAGATGGTGATGAATAGAACAAATTCATCACCTTAGACCTTTAAGTGCCACTCATCCCTGCCCACACTATGAAGTAACAGGCTTATCAGTTGTCATCTCCTTTATCATTGTGAAATGAGTTGAAAAGCAAAAATAGATGACAATAGGTGGAAAAATTAGATGTTCTCATCTTCCATTCAGATACATGGGTTAATTGTATCACAGAGTGTAATGTCTACAAATGAAGCTTTTTGAAATTAAACCTTTAGTCATTAAACACAGGCAGAAATTGCTAAACAAGTTCTTGCTTAATATTCATTGGATGACTTAAATTTGTCTTGGATGCTCAGAAACAAAGTCAGAGAGGAGTTAAGGCTATCCCCTGGCTTTGTTTGGATAAATACAGCCTCAAAGGTTTTAGTCACAAAAAGGAGATTTACATCAACCAAGAACTGATGTGCTTAATTTGGAAATAAACTCATTCCCCCTCATTTCTCGAAACAGCCCCAAAAAGTACTCTCTTGAAAGACCCCAAAGATGATGGGCATTTAAATTCTGCTGAGCACTTCCCTTCGATTTCTTCAAACAGCCTAAGCACCACACAGCCTTAAAGCACTTATCTAAACTAGTTGAATGACCAGTTTTCACAGGGTCCCTTTCACTAATAAAAGTAAAAATACCTTGAGTAAAAAATGAAATGCAGAAATGTAAATCTTTCAGGATCACTCTAGACTTGTATGCAGAGAAAAAAATAGAGCAGATTAGCAATGCTTCTCTTCAAAGTTTGTTATACACAGCCAAACTACCAAAGTGACAGTGCAACTGCCTACAAACTTGACATCACTCAAGTCACAAGGGGTTTTGGATTTTTTTTTTCCAAGTTACTGTGGTCACAGGGCTTTTACTATTAGAGGACAACCTTTAAAAATAAAACGAAATAAACACTCTTTGCATAATAGTAATAACTTGGTAACCCATGAATTTCATACCATTTATGGAAAAAGTCAGTACTATATTTACTGTAGCAAATGGTTTGTCAACCATGAAGGTCAAGAAGGTTGCTTTAGAGATAGGGAAGAGACTTGCTATTGAACAGAATTTGACCAGCCATGAGTTTGAGCAGGACAACACGCTTGTTTGTGCCAGTCTGAGTGAACACACTCAGGATGTTCAAACAAAGCCCGAAGTCCAACGAACTGTTCACGCACTGGAACAAACATCTGCAGAATAGGCAGCCCTGAACTAACATGGTCAATTATTCTGACTAACTTGGACCAAACTGTAATCAATAACTTTACACTAAAACAACTGTGAGATGAACAACTGGCATCTTGAAAATGAGTACACTTGAAGGAAGTGTAAGCTGTCTTGTTTACTGCTGAGCTTTTGTGCAAGTATGTATGCGGAAGCTGAGAGAGCGCTAAGGGCACACAGTGCTTCATACTCAAACCACAGTACCCACCTCTCTGAAGCCTGATTGAATGGGAGGGTTGAAAGTTCATGTAAAATCTAGCCCAAGCTTCCAGTCACATGACTTCCTTTCCTACTTTGATGGTTGCAGAATATCAGGCTCACACAATGACATCACGGTTTTCAGGAAGAAAAAGGGAAGAGAAAGGTCATAGTGTACAACTGAGGTAAGGTTTTCAGAAGTGCTATCTAGACTTCAGCCTGTTTTCACTCAGCAGGTGATTGTTAATAGAGTTTGCAGAGACTGGTTGCAATGTAAGATTTGTCCAACTTTATCGATAAAATCTGAAGCCATAAATACAGAAACTATTCAAATTTTTGAAGTCAATGGCTACTAGCAGGCCATGCCTACTTCCACCCAGAAACAGAAACCACTTCATCATCTGTATAGCTGCAGCCAGTTTCTTGGTTGTTGTGGCCTACAGTAAGGAGCTGAACCTGTGAATGCTGTTCCCTGTTGCCCTGTGAGCAGATCTTTGCTGCACACTGAACCCAACTTTTCTTGAGGCTATTTTCAATCCTATAGCAAGAAAGTTCCCAACAGAACCTGACCAAAGCCGCCAAGTAAGATGCAACCAGAGAAACAGGACTGTCCGCTGGAAACATCAATGGCTGTACTAACTGAAAAGCAAGAACCTTGATCCATTATTTCTATACTATGCCCACTCAAGCGGCAATGAGGATGAGTAGCACCTATATCAGAGTATCCACTTTGTGCTCTCCTCAAGGTTAACAAAGGCCTCTTAATATTTTACTGCTTTTCCTCTGCTTGGCCCTAGATCTCTAGGCACATCCTCTGTGCTCCTATTTAACATGACCTTGTAAGACACTGCATCAGGAATGTGAGTACCAGGCAAGCCCCAGCAAGCAGCGTTCCTACGTTCATAAATGCCAATGCGTGGGTGTACTGCAGGAGAAAGGGTAGCAATGTGCAACCAAGGAAGCATGTGGGTAGATGGAAAGAATGGGTACAACACAGAGAATGAGACAGACAGCACTTCCATGTTCACTAGTGTGAAACAGATGTAGGTGGGTGAGATGTTTATTGAGCAGAAGAGCATTAAAACAGAAACACAAATAGGAAAGAATGAATATAAGGGCAAGAGAAAAAATTAAAAAGGCATGAGAATTAACAAAGATGCTACTAGGCAAGTGAACACAAGAAAACAGAAAAGGAAATACAAGACTAGGAGCAAGAACTCATCTGGAAGCATTATCCTCACTGATAAGAAAAAAATTGTTGCAATCAAGATGGTCAACCTATATTGCTTAAACCAGCTGGCAATTGATATTTAATCCCTAGAAAAAGAACAGGCCAGAACAACTGACAAATTCAGCAGCCTTGATACGGTATAGACATTTTCTCCGTTTTGATACTTTGGCTTTTCATTTTTCCTCATAATTTTCTTTCTGAAAAGCATGTCCAGATCAATTGCTGAATGAACCAAGCAATAATTGATTCCTACAAACCACATGCCCTCACAACACTACAGTTGATCTGTGCCCATACACATGGCAACATAAGGAATTCAAAGGAACAATGCCACATCAGAAGCTATGTTAACCAGCCTGTTCAATGTATGCCTCAGTTACCTGCTAATCTCAGTGTCTAACCCATCTGGGCAAGGAGTCTCTTTCAAGATAGATGGGACCATTCGTTACAATGAAACTGCAGTGTTTCCCCAGAGCCTGCATCCACATCCACCCTCATGAGACCACAGTTGCACGCAGAACTGATGCACACAGAAGTTATACCTTCTCCCTCAGGGTGATACCAGATGACATCTAGTGGAATATCTATGTACTAAGAAAAAGGGTATGATTCAGGTTCAATTACAATTTTTCAGCCAAGCAGCATACCTGGTTAATGGCTAAACCTTCCACTCCTATGTGCTGTAAATATCCTGGAAAGGGAAGTAGAAAGGTAACATTCTGGGTATCAAGCTATGAAAGAATGGTAATGGAAAGCAGGTGACTCAGAGAAACAAGTTGTAAAATCCTATTTGCAACAAGTTTAATGAAATAGCAACAAGCTTGAATGGTAGCAGTCCTGTTGAGTGAGAGTAAGAAGATAAGAGTCCTTGCAGTGGCTGGGAGGCATGGTGATGACAGGCAGGAATATATCCATAGCCCTTTGGGGTCCCTCAGTCTTTGAGGGCTTCCCAGCCCGCCACATTCTCTGGTTTTACAGTTGCTCTGCACTGATCCAACGACAGATTTGCCAGCAAGTCAACAACCCAGTGCTAAGGCACTGGGGCAATCCTCAGTGCCTGCAGATACCCATTAAATTTCAAATAGTGCTTTAGAGCATGGTCAAGGATACAAAACTGCAGACATGAAATAAGCAACAAATCCTGCACCTAAATATCCTCCCACTGTACGAGTCAAAAGGAGGTTTGGAGAAGTGTTTTCTTCAGCTTAATGGTAAAAACAAGCTTATGGAAAAAATCCCAAAACAAGTTTATTTCAATTTTAAGCAATATTACAGTAATTTTTTAATGTCTGTAATATGTAAAAGAAAATATTTGAACACAAAGTCACTGGTTACTGATACTCAGTCACTGCACAATTTAAATTTACAAAGAGATGGCGTGTCATATACAGTGTCCTGATAATGAACATCAGTTGGTAGAAAAAAAGTCCTAAATAGTTCATTATCATTCATTTCAATACTAAGATTTTAGTTAAGCTACCCTTTAGTGCCAATAAAATTTACTGTGAAAATGATATATATTTAAGCTTTTGCAAAAGAACTTGCATATATACATATGTATTCACATATATGTAAATTAAATAGTTAAATACTGGTTCAAATCACTAGCAGAGACTATCAACATAATTGGGATTTTCATTGTGTAACTTTTCCAGAGTCACATTTATTCATATAGTGCTTTTTTTTTTTTTTTTTTTNGCCATTTTTAGCTTCTCGAGTTCAGGCCAAAGTTACTTCCCTCAGATGCTTTTAGTATATAACTGCCCATATGTGCAGGCATTAGAAGTATTATTTTTGAGGAGGCATGTGGAAAAGTTGGATCATCTTGCTATTGTGATTATTTGAATAATCAACTCAAGTTACATTACACAGATATTTGCCTGTGCCTATTCCTATTACAGAAATGGAACAAAATACTCCAAGCACCTGTGTGAAAGTATGAAGAATACAAAACAAGATTTAATGAAACAGCAAACCATAGAAAATAGATTGCACTGTGATATTTGCCCCTCCCTTTCCATGAGCACAGGCCAGGTTCCATGGTGAGTTCCTTACAGGCAGGGTCTTATGCTGCCTTGCTCAGACACCAGGTTCTGCTGCAGGTGTGCACACTACACACGTTTCCTCCCTAGCAGAACCATTACTGTTGGAAAATGGATGTACATGCTTCTACACTAGGCCTGTGTACCAGTAGGGTGAGCTGCAATAAAATAAATGAGCGTACTATATTATTGTAGGCTCAAACTTCAATTTAAGTTCAAATACTAGGCAGTTCATGCTTTGCCTACGAGGCATTGTAAGAGAAAAAGAAAGATGAGTCAAAACAGATAAGATTGAAAGAATCATTGCACACTGCACACAGCTGGGCTGTCAGATGGAGCAGGGGGAAGACTAGTCTTTCCCTCCTGGCACAGTCAGTCTGTGCCTTGTAGACACTGGCAAATCCCCAGAGATCACAACTCACAACTACCACCAGAAAGGACAGAAAGCCCTCTAGAAAGATTCTCCCCTCACCCTGTGACTGATTTACAACAACTAGTTGAGCTAGTACTTACTCCCAAAGCCTCAGTATCACTACAAACTAATCTACCACTGGCATGAACAGAGCAACTTCAGTGCTATTGCACTGTACAGCTGCTGTGAAACACTTGGCTAGAGAAGAATAAGCGAAACATGGATAACTTGAGTCTCAATTTAAAATGAGGCCATAACCTGGGCAACAGCTGTGAGAAAAGTGACAGAGGACCTCATACAAGTTTAAAGAAAGTTCTGCTCTAACATCACTCAGATGGTGTGCAATACCAAGGTGACCAGTTAGAAGCACAAAAAAGCCTCACACTACTGGGTCACAGCAGAAAATAAAGGCTCTCCCATGGCAATCCAAAGCACTTCATAATGCTGCCTTTAAGAGGATGAAACTTGGTATTAGTGCAAGGGTACTTTTTGCCTTTCAGCTCATTTCAGCATGGACTTTAGATTTCATATAAAGAATGTTGATAAAGGGATGGAAAATATTAGTCACAAAACTTGGACAATACATGCAAGATTTCAGTAAAGTAAAACACAGCTTCATTTCATTACAGCTGATCAGTAGAGATGTCAAGATAATTTCAGAGCAAACAGCCTCTATCAGTGGTGCATCAGAGTCCAACTGAACTTTTTCTGATAGAAACCACAGCCACTGTTTGCCTATGGTATATATAAGAAAGGAGTCAGGCACTAATACGAGCAGCATAGACACAGCCAAAAGGCAGTAAGATCTTCTACACTAAAAGAAAATGATGAAGCAAAAAAACAGGTCAAGGAATTTGGAAAAGAATCCCTACAACTGGAACTACTAAAGGAAACTGTTGAACCAAGAGAAACGATCCAAGAAGAGTTTCTGTAAGTATGAGGTTTTACACTTCAAAATATTAAGCAAAAAGTATAGCATAGGCAGGGAAACACCTCTTTCTCTTGGCATGTAAAGTTATCTCAGCATAGCAAAGGCATTCATTTTAGAAATATTTCTGATGTAAACAACTTTATCCCTATTTACATATGAATATTTTGTGTAATACTCGTAATACAAACTAAGCTGAGCGGCATCACAGAAAACAATTAATTAGAACTTTTATATAGTGTTTCTCTCTGAAGGCTCTGCTGAAACATACTCTCTGTACTAAAAACTATGACATTAGGTAGTTTACAGATTCAGTGTCACAGCATAAGGGTGCTGAAAATACCAAGATGTATGTCGTAGTTTGAAAAACAGAGAGATCTTGTTCTTTGATCTACCAAAAGCTTTCCTGGTATTTTTCCAATATAAAATACAGTAACAGTTAAACAGTCATTGCCAGATTAGTACTGCTTATATCTTTTACTGACTTGAATAACTTCAGGACTTAGATTCATTTATTATCAGACAGGCAATTCCTCCTCCCAAAGTGTTGTAACCATGTGACTTTCTTTTTGATTACAAGACCTGCAGGAAGCACAGATCCTACAATGTTAAAGAACTTGTGGCCTTGTTGCAATAAAGCCTTATAATGAGCAACCAAAAAGGATACTACATGTTATTTATATGTATCAGGTGAAAACAGCTCCCATGATCCAAATCTAGTTAGCTGAACATTGTAAAGCTGTATTAAGTAGTTAAGAGGGAGATGGGCTACCATTTACAATAGAAGATAGGATACTAATATAGGTAAAGTCACAGGATGCACTTGTGAACTTTAGCCCATTCAGAAATGACACAAATTGCTCAAGGGCATGTTGTAGCTTTGTGTGCTATTCCTGTCTTATTTTAGGACTAAGACTATTGCAAGCAGACACAAGCAACATTAGACTAATGAAGCATAGACAATGCTTCAGTGGAAAGAAGACATTCCAAAGAAGCACTGAAAAAGATAAAATCAGCATACTCTGTTCCTTGGTCTATTAGGAAATGTTTCTGATATAAAAAAGAAGAGAGAACCACAAACCCCTGGATGTATGCTTGGCAAATGTGTGTACTCAACAAGCCCTGGGGAACAATATTTGCTTAAAACCTCCAACTCAAAATGGTTCCTCAGAACAATAACATTTCCTTATACAAATGTGACTTCATGCAGCAACCACCTGAAGAAAAAAGTTACTGATTGACAGTTTGAATTTAGATGGAAGTAGCTGAATTAGATTACTTAATATTGCTTCATCTAATATTTCTTGAGCATTTCTGTATAATAGGCAACCTACATAAGCTTTTTCAGGTTTCAAAAAAGCCGCAAAGGCTGTGTTTTGTTTATATTTCAGTGAATAGAAGACTAACAATTACAACATGGAAACACCCAAAATAGAGGGCATTGGGTAAAATAGTCTAAAAATAAGGTGATAAGTGATAACTGTATGCCAGAATTTAAATGCATCACTTTATCTTAAATATGGAATATAGTGTAGTTTTAAAAGATTGCTTTTAGGCAGAGGGTGAGATGAGTAAATACTAGTGAAATGAATAGGCAAGTGTAGAGGAAGTCATACAGAAGCCAAGCAGAGAGTGTAGTTCAGAGAATTCCACAAAAGTAGGAAACGGGTAATGGCCACTGGCAGTCCTATAGGGCTGCAGGGAGCATGAGCAGCAGGAGTTGAAGTACAGCAGCTGGGCAGAGTTATGAAGTTTCAATATCCTGTAGGAAATCTACTATGTAAGACTCTGGTATAATGCAAAATTGGATGTAGATGTCAGGGAAACAAGGAAAATAAGACTAAAGGTAAATGCAATCATTTCACAGGTTCAGAATGCTGGGAGACACAGCCTTGTTCTTGTGTGTTTGAGTTTGAAGGAAAAAATTGGTTGTAGGAACAGTGTGTGCCAGTCAAACCCAAACCTGAAAGAAATTATGAGTTTAAATAATGTAAAAGACTACTGTTTTGATTTCAGGCAGGTCTATACAAACTTACCCATTGCCCTATGTAAACTTTGCAAAGAATTTAGAATCTCTTGAAAGCCAAAGAAGAAGAAATAAACATACTCCAGGTCACAAGATTTGTTTGTTTGTTTTTTAGACAAACTTATTCTTGACTGCCTCATTCCTAATTAAAAATTACACCCTTTCTTATAGGTATCTTTTCTATACAAAAGCAAATTTAATACAAGTTTTTACTGCTTGAGATATTTGCTGGACAAATATCAATGTTAATCTCAGACACAGCATTGTCCAGTTTACACTGAGCTCTGATCCCTGATCTGGGTCACCCTGAACTTTCAGGGAAAAGATTCCTGGTTTCCTTCTGCTTTGGGTCAGGCTCAAACTTGTAATCTCTTTTCACAGTTGGAGATGCAAAGAGGGAGAATTATTAACACTTCTATTTTTCCCTAAGATATATCTACTGGACTGTTTGATTTTTTTAAAAAAAATTTTTTTTAAGTTCTTGCATCTTACAAAAATATATTCTGGTCTAATAATTCAGCCATGACTCAAAGATTAGATGCATGAAATAAGAATATTGCTAGAACTGGTTGCACTGCTATATGGAGACTGAATTACAAGTGGAATTTGAGATAGCCAGAACTGAGCACAGCAAGTTTAAAACTCACATATTTTCCATGTTTAGGAGAATGAGTTCACATACTTGTTGGCTTTGCAAGATATTCAAAGCAGAAGAAAATGGGATCAGTTCTAAGTAAGTAACAATAAAATTCTTATGTTCTGCAGTACATGCAGCTGTCTGAGTAGGAGACAAAAAACCCCCAAAATTCACAGTGGAAGTTTTCTTTGCAAGCTTAAGATCATGCAAAAGAGTGCAACATCTTCACAACTGCCCCAGATGACCACCTTCCCATAGCCATTTCCTTTATAGTATGTGAAGTGTAAACTGGCACTTTTCTAGTGGAAGGAGGGTATATCCCAGTGGGAACTTTTTTTATATTAAATAGGCTTAGGCCTAAACTAGTCTCTGGATTAAGTCCAGATTTGGGCCTGTGAAGAATCTGTAAACCCAATATTTGGGGCCAATCCTTTAAAACTTCTGGCAAAGGTTGAATACACATGGTGGATAAGAGACTCGGGCCAAGTGCCTCGTGCAAGTCCTCAGCTGCCACCAACCTCAATGGAGGCCAACCATAGCTAGAACTTTGGTCAGCACGTGACATCGAGGTGGTGAAATGCTTCCATCCAACATGCCTGCCAACTGGTATCAGATCATATATGGCATTGATTTATTGACTAGAGAAAAATGTGTCCTCCACAGCAATACTGAGGTATGTCTGATGACTGCTGGAACTGCCATTTGGGTGAGGTTAAGTGGCAGAAATCCAGACATTTCCAGAAGTGCCTCCTGGACGAGGACTTCTCTCCCACACAGCAGTGGCCAGGGAAGCCCCTCACACTGGAGATGGTACCGTAAGTGAATGACAGCTCCCACAAGACACTACAACAGCATTTTCCAATTTAAACTTTGGAGTCCCAGCTATAAAGCCCTAGCTATTTTTGGAGAATATTCAGGTTTTCTTCAGTGTAATATATGTTCTTCAGCAAGTTAATCATGTTGCAAATCAGCGCAGCAAGAAGTTTCCTGGCAGCACAGCAGCTATGAAAGTGGCATTAATACAGATCCTAATAACCCATGTTCATATTTCCCTTACTGCCTTTCATATTTTCCTGATTTTAAAAGGAAAATAAAAAGGTAAAAAGGTTTTCCTCTGTGTCAGCTGCCCCATCAGGCAGCGTTCTTTCTGCTTCACAGATTAATGCTAAAGACAAATAATCAGAAATGGAAATAAGATGGCCCTACTGATGATGCTTAGTGAGACAGACAAGATTGTCACTTGTTCTATATACAAAAGCTATTGCTGACAGAGGTGAAAAATTATCTGCGTCAGTAACAGTGAATATGACTCAGAAGCAGCTCTTAAGGAAAAAAAAAAGCATTCAAAGGACTAGAGATTCTCACTCCCCATAACCACACGCTTCATGAGTTTACACAGAGAGGAGGCCAGTAGCTTATGAGAAGGAAAAAAAAAATATCTTTTACTGGCAAGAATTACTAGGGAGTTATCAGCGCCGAAATTTGATAGTGGTAAAATTTCTTTTACTATATATTTCTGACTGGGTCAGACTGATCAGGAAAGCTTGATGAAATAACGAGTCACAGCATGCACTCTTTCAGAGAAAGAGAGAATTATATCAGGTTAAAAATAAATGCGTTATCACCAATTAAAAAAGCTACAAAGCTACACTAAAGGCTGTTGTGTAGCAGAAATCTATGAAACATCATGCAGCGCTCATACCAAGGCCAATTTTGCTTTTAATTTAAATTAAAAAAAACATTCTCTGATACTAAGTAGCTGTTGTCAAAATTGTAGCTCATATGAAAACAAAATACTCAATGAGGAAGGATCTCCTCCCAGGTTTGGCTGATGCATAATGGAAAGCACCCACTGCAATACATCCCTTGTGTTTTCTTCTACTAATATAAGCATAAGCATTTTTTCAAAGTTAGCAGCATTGATGTCCTATAACTGCAATGCTTAAAAGTCAGTCAGTGCAAATGGAACGACACGCACTTAAATGGAGCTATTGGCCCTCAAATATTTGTTTTTCCTTAAATTGTTTAGTCTTTCACCTCACCACGTCCATACTCTTTCCCAGAATCAGGCAGGAGACTCCTACAAGCTTAAGAAATTATTGCTTAAGAATAGCAAACGTGAAAGAAATCTGATTTTAGTCACCTCCAAGAGCTGTCTAGATTAGTAATAATGTGTCATACTGCATTGTAAACAACTGGAGAGAGATGGAAGTCCCTTACAGTTAAGATTGTATTAACCTTTCATTATTTATCTTATGTTTAAAGCTTATATTCAGCTCTCAGCTGATAAGTCAACTTAGATGTTAAAGGCCTTCAAATATTACAATAAGATCTTGAGCATTTAATACTTTGCTACTAAATACAAACATCAACATTTCACAACCTATACAATGACTCCTGTCCCAAAGAGTTGCTTTCCAGAAAGCTAGTACTTTCCTTGTGCTACTTCTAAGCACAATTTAAATAAGTGAATACCATTTCTAGAAGAATTACATGGTAACATCTTGAGATGGAACTGTATTTGTTACAGCAGGAAGAATATTTGCTTCAGTATAGTAAGCACAAGATCTAGGACACCCAGAAAAACCTTTTTAAATGTAAGTTTCATACAGATCTTATTTAGATTAGGGGAGAGATTTTCAATAATGTAATTTCATTTAATTTTTTTATACATTGAACCACAGCTAATCCTACAATAATCTCTTCCTTTTTTCTAAAGAGTGTCTTTGGAAGAAGTGCTACAATGGTCCCAGTCTTTTGAAAAGCTGATAACAAGTAAATGTAAGTAATTGTATGTTTGTATCCCAGAGGGATTACTGAAAAAAGTTCCCACAAAGCAAAATCAATGTCATGCAGTATAACGTATGCTATCTTATAAGCAACTAATGAAAAACATGCAGCACACTGAAAATAAATCTAGCATGCTGTAAATGCTTTCCCAAACTTGCCATTTCTGCAAGCACATGTAATTCTTTTAAGGACCCATGATAAGGGCAGGTTTATATGCCATATCCCCACTTAGAGCACTGTATAGCACTATACATGAGAAGAAAGTGAAAAAAGTTGACTTAAGAAATTCTGTGTATGGCAAAGACACCACACCTAATGGTACATCTATACAGTGTAATGCCATGGAAAGTAACTCAGACCCTCATCTCAGGTATGGGAAGAACTGTAGCTGCAGTAGCAAATCTGGACTTTCCCACTCCAGCATTGCCCTGCCTCATTCAGGGCTCAGAGCTCTCCCACATTTCTCTTATGGCCAGCAGTCTGGAACATCACTGCTGAAGTACTTTTAAAAAAAGTATTGATGAGAAAGTCATGCACAGAGTTACATCACAGCACAAATCTCAAAATTATTCCTAAGGACTGGCATTTTTCAAACTACAGACGACCTACAAAGAGCAAGAAGATTAACAGACAGAATTTGTAACAACTACAAAGTAAAATATTTTGTCACTGAAATCTTTAACAGAAAACCACCCAGTATGTTACAGTTTGCCGGGAAAGCACAGGGAGAAAGTGTACAACAGAAAACATTTGAAAGAGACAAAATTACAGTACAAGCAGCAGGCATGCATGCTATAACTGTTACTGCCTGATAACAGGCAGTGTTCAATATCTTTAGAAACACGGAAGCCCAGACTGCTGTGCCGGCAGGAAAGCTTCCTTTAAATAAAATGCTTGTAGCTTCCAGCAGTACTTGGATACTGCCCTTAAATACCTCATTCACTGCACTTAGATGGCACTATTCATTGATTTTGAATTCATTTAAACAATGATATCAGAAAATGCAAAGGTGTACTCATGTGAAAAGCCAGAAACTCTAAAGCCAATGGATCTGCAGCTCTTTATGAAAGGTAGGCAAAGTATTTGCTTATCTTAGGTTTTACTCTGAAAGTACATCTTACAACTGCAAGCACCATTCCTGCTCAAGTGCTAGCACTGAGTGAAGCCTCATACATGTTCTCCTGGCTAGAGGAATTTTAGTAACTCTGTCACCTAATTCTGTACAAAGCATGACATGACATGACAAAAGGCAGCCTCAGGAATTTAATCTTTGCCAAGATCCCACTGATTGCTGCTGTCAAACTCCATTGACAGGTGTTTCAAAGACATCCTCAGGTGCAGAACCACTTATTTGCTGAAGAGAGTATTCAACTGCTTTACTTCTAATTACAGCAGCAAGAAAAAAGTTATTTCCTTTTTTGCTAATTGCTTTTTCACCAAATTCTTACACCAAGAAAAGGTGGTCTTATTTTTTCCACTCAGACTGTGATTATTTGACAGTGGTTAGATATGTTCTGTACAAAACTAGAACTGGAATTTAAAAATACTTGTCAGTCTTTGGATATCTATGATAGTGTTCATGGAGACCAGGAAGAACAAAGTTTTCAGTGCTCTGTCCTTGCATAGTGAAATGCCACTGAGGTTAAAAGAAGCTCTGCATGTGCAGGAAAATGCAATGTTGAAGTGTAGGGCTCTGGGGTGAGCTAGTGTGTTTAATTCCCCACTTTGACATAATGCAATAAGAATATTTATAGGTGTACAATCAAGAAATATACTGTCTTGTAAACATCCCTATTGCTTTCAAAGGACTCTAAACATAATGCATATATACATGGTATATAAATTTGGCTTCTGGAATATTACAGATGGTCCTATGATCTACAAGGCCTACTTGAAGACAGAGCACAGCGATGA
>VYZV01025234.1:305-11697 GCA_013401275.1 Pandion haliaetus
TGCTGCAAAAGGCTACCTTAGGTACAGCTATGGGAATACAGTGCAGATAAACCCTCCGTGTATCATACGTAGGAGACAAATACTCTCCAGTGTTCCCTCAGAGGCAGCAAAGAGGTGGCTGATTGATTACCTTAAGCTTTCATTTAGAATTAGGAAATGTGACATACATTACATTGCAAACAAGGGACTGGAAATTTATAGGCAAGTAGCTGCTGCACAGAGATATTTCCCAGTTTTAGACTACACATACGGTGCCAGAAGAGCTACCTATTCCTTCAGGTAACTCCACAGCTTACCTGTAACAGTCATGTTTGTACACGCGTTTGATCGTTCATTCAGCTCTGTGAGCAGACATTGCAGTTCTTCTACGTTCCCCTCAGATACTGCCCGAAATAGGTATTTTTTCAACTTCTTCCGGGCACTAGTCTGCTCAGGTCCTTGTGATATGTTAGCACTGAATTATAAGAAATAATAATGAAATTCCTGATTCAATTTACTGTGTTTTATTTTATTTTCTACATAAAAGGAAAAAGAAATCCAATTACTTGCCCTGGACTACATGTACTTGCCCCACTTCCATATATATTTTGGCATGGATCCCTCAGAATGTTTCTGCAGATTGCTTATTTGCAGATAAGTGGCTATTGAGAGGGCTTTTCTAATAATGTACATTTTTCAAGTATTTTGTTTTGCATTTTTTCCCAGTTTATCCATTCTTTTAAAACAAAGGCTAAGAAATACTTATCTGCTTCTCTGATCTGTTCACAAATTGCTGACTTCAGTGCCTGAAGTTACCTGAAGCTGCACGCCAGCTGCACCCATCCCACTCACAGCGGAAGATAATTTTTAACCTCACATCTTCTTACACAACTTTCCTGATCATACATTATTCTGGGATAAGAATTATTTAATATTTTCCCCCCAGTCAGAAATACTACTAGCTCATGCCTAGTTGTGCATGGTGTTTAGGTCCTCTGTTGTCACCTAGGAAACAGACATTATGTATGAAGAACCCTCACACTAAATATGAGATTTGAGAAAAGCAGAGGTTAGAGTTGTTTATTTCAAAATTTAACTATTGAAGAATTGGAAATGCATGCACACATATGACCTTATTTCTAAAACATGGCAGGCAAAATAGGTAATATCTACCCTATCATAGACTTAAACCATTGAAAATGTACTAAGAAATACTTCATATCTCCACTCACCAACAACTGTCTACATTAGGGCTATATTCAGTCGCATCATCCTGAAGAGACTGTGGGGAATCCATATCTTCCCCATTTCCAGATGCACTATAGAAAACAGAAAAGTGTTAAGTGCTAAGTCAGGAAGATGTTGGAAGACATTTTGGCAAATTGCACGAAGAATCAGTCAATACTAGGAAGCAGTATTTACAGTAGAGCTGAAATTAGTCTAAGCTGACATTGTGCTTTTTAATTCTACCATTTTCTCTCCCCTGTGAATTTAAAAGTGAGTGGTAAAAATGAGGAGACCCACAGGATTTTATTATATTTAAAAAATCATTAGGAAATCAACCTGGTTTGTGTTTTACTATGTTATTTCATTACAGATCCTGAAACTGTGGGAAGTTTTTTCGCTTTTTTTTTAATGACCACTGCTTTTTATGCATCATCCTGAATTCTTGAAGTTTACATTCTTCCTTTTCGCATGCTTCATTTGTCATCTGCCACAAAACAAATGCTAAATCAGTAACAGTGCATGGGTTGCAAGCACACAATGAAAGTGATTTACCTAAAGATTTACTGCACAGTACACTGTAGGCAACTCAAGAGCATTTTGCAGCTGACTTGATGGAAGCTTCAGCTAAAAAACTGAGGACTAGGCCCTAAATACATATTTAGGTAATAAATGTAAAGGATTTCAATGGCATTGGTATTTTATAATTGCTGTGTATCATTTCCAGACATTCCTAAAAGCAGATCTGACTTAAAAATTAATTTATTAGAATTTTTCTTAGTTGTATTTTTCTTTTCTATAAGGTTCAGATTTGATGAACTACCTCAGGTCAATAACTTAGGGAGCCTGAACTATTAGTTCTTGACAAAACAGATGTATGGACAGTAATGCAAGGATTCAGCATTGCTCTGCAGATATTCCCTTCCCCCTTTGAAACAAAGCTAGTAGCTCAGAGTCCATTCTTATTCAGTCTATCACTTCTCTGCAGAAAACCGTGAGGAATCTGGTGACAAAGTATATGTGTCTTGTGCAGGTCACTCCCTAAATGAGAGAGAAATTTGGATACCTCTCCTCTGAAACCAAAATAAGACTGGTGGTTAACTCCAAAAAGCTGACCAGACATCCATCAGACAAAAACATTTAGCCATTCCGGGCTTATACTAGATTTGATGTGTATTTCCCTTATTCATAATTATTGGCTGTTAATACCCCACACATTTTAAAAAATTAAGCATATTCTTCCCAGTCATAATTTTTCTCTATTCATTCAGCATTACTGACTGCCTTCAAATATTTCAGACTCAGCATCTTCATATTGTTTGACTGTTAACAAGCAATAGAGGGAGAATGTCAGCACACAGCTGGGAATAGGGTTTGGTAAATTAAGCTGGGGTCTTCATGCAGTAGAAAATACACAAATGGGTGCATGCAGTTTGTCCTAATGTATCATAAATAAGAGGTTAAGATTAAAAAAAAAACTGTACTGATTTTAAATTTATTCAAATCTGAGGCCTCATTCAGTGTAAATGACAGCAGTAGATAAAGACAAGTCATCTAGCAACAACTGACCTCCAATGAAGTTCTGTCTTTGAAGTGACCAACAGCTAAGAAAAGCCATGTGAAATTTTAGCTCTGAAGTCTAAGGAGAAATAAGGAGTCGCTGCTGAAAAGAAAACATATTTGCAGTATGACTACTGCATAGGCATCTATAACTTACCATGGACGAATATTTGAATCCATTGGTTTTGAAAACACAGGGGGAGACGTATTATTTGGAGTTGCATTGCTTTCAAAACCATCAATCTCCAGAAAAAAGTGTGAACTGTTGAACACAATGCATTTTAAAAATATTAGTAAGAAAAGCAAGCTCAACCATAAAACAACCAAAGCACTACAAGTATGTGTCTAGGAGAAGGTTGACAATTTCTATTTTCTGGCATTATACCTAATAGGATGCTGGAACAGAGGCTTATCTACTTTCCCCTGGGGGGATCCCAACCTCCAACAGTGTCCCCATGCCCAGCACTTTCGTGCTGGCAGATGGGCAAAACATCTCGATATATTTTTAGGACACATTCCATCAGATCCTGACATGTCTACGCAGCTACCCCAGCAGCATAAAAACAGTCTTGCATCCAACTTCTGTGCAAATAGCTAACACCATCAGCAGTGACAATCATCAAGTCAGAAAGTTTGAAAGGTCACATGCTAAATGACATCAGGCATTTGCACCATCCAGGACTGAATGTGTAATCTTGCCAGTCAGTGTGTAACATGTAACTATTTATTTTCCCTATAAATAATTAATTTTTTATAGGGAAAAGAAATGAAATTTGAAACAACACAGAATAGGGAGCATGAGAAGAATAGGAAGATTTTGCCCTTTAAAGCTTGCAGAGTTGAGAGGCAAAATCAATGGCTTGATATTACCAGATCTCATTAAAACATTGCTACATTTCACCAAAGACAGAGGAGTTTCAGTGCCCGATGTAGCAACTACCACATGGCCTATTGTTCAGAAACTGTCTTACATTTCTAAGATGTTCCAGCAGTCACCTAGAAAATGTTTCCAATTCACCTAATATTTATGGTTTAGTTCATAGGGTATTTCTTCTTCTTTTTAACTGCATCTTCCCCAAAGAATCTTGTTGAATTAAAGTACACATACTGATGCTAAAATGCAGTATAATATTAGGACACTACTGAACAACCTGTTGATATCTGCTAAAAATAGCATGATCTAATGGCCCTAGTTCAACTCATTTGCCAATGGCTTTGTGGTCCAAGTGTTAATTCATTGTGTGTAGTTGTTTAAACTTTTATGACCTTTCAACATTTGAGATGTGCCTCAATGTATTCTAAGCAGGCAGCAAGTAAAATGCCACTTCTGGTTTGCAGGACTGTATCCCTGAAATTACTGAGGGAGGGAGTGCCCTCCAGAGTAAAGGAAAAACTAGATAGAAACAGGACCATTGCCATTACTTATGCCAGCTGCTGTAAGTCACTGCTGTTTCACCGGGGTCTGGGCTTGGCAGAAAGACTAAGGACAGCTGAAAAAAGCATGGAATTCAGAAAAGCAGGATGAACCCCTGACCATGAAGAGCAGGAGCTGTCCCAGCAGGCAAACATCTGTTGGAGGCCACAGTATGGAACCTCCATAAAGCCAGAAGTGCCAAGCTCTAGGCTTTGCTGGACCATCTCACCTGCCCTTGGCTCAGCACCAGGAGGGGATGGTGCGCTACAGGCTGATGGCTCTGGGAGCAGCTCCCGCTCTCCCAATAGTGTGTTCATGCTGAAGATTTTGGCATCCAATAGAAGTACAGCAGCTATGAAGTGGACCCTATTTTGGATGCTGACATACCTAACCTAACCCGACGTGGGTTATCTGGGGATAGCATGGGGGAAAAAAAACCCTAAAAGCCACTGTGCAAAGCAGGTGGACAGTTGCCAACAAATACCCAAGTGCTTACGTGGCTATGGTGCACACTCTTAGGAACACTGCCCATAAACATAATCGGGTTCTGACAACATTGGCAGCACTCCTCCCAGCCTGCCTGTCGGTTTTCCTGTACTTAATTATATACTGTTAGTCCACCCAAATACCAGGACCTTCAAGAAGGGGAAGTCATTGTCTTTTGAGAAAGTGTGTATTAGCAATACATTTTGTCAAGTGAGAAATGCCACCCATGGAAGTGCACTAGCTGCTTAGTGGCACAGTAAAAGGAAGCATTTTGAAGCAACAGAAGTACAGCAGCATAGAAACATATAATTAATAGAACACGTTAAACCTCTGCATTAAAATTCACGTGATCTTCGTTCCTTATATTACAGGAATGTTGGTGGCCACACCCTGAGCTCTTGGTTGAGGTGGGAAAAACCCCAAGTTTACTGTTACTGATGCCACAAAACTGAATGCGAGATAAGAGCTTGAGTAATTGAGGGGTAGTGTTTGCCAGTATTTGTTGTAACACAGTCTTCCATGGAATTGCCCCTTTTTGAAGTACTGGGTGTATTTTGAGCTGTTCAGACACCTCATCTCCCCCCTCTGCAACCAAAGAGCTTCTCTTTTTGAACTTAATGACAAAGACAAATTGGGCCACCCAGGCAGTGGGTCTCAAATAACTAATGACACCGTTTCTGTGGAAAGTGATTCCTCTGATTATTAAGAATTATAAATGTCAGAACAGCCGCAATTGCCTAGGCCTTCAGAGTTTCAAAAATTGCCACAGTAGCTAGTAACTAGCCACAGAGTGAAAAGTTTATGAACGAAAATTCATCCTCACTCTACAGTAACTTAGTTGACTTCAATAGCATAGTATCAGGGATTAATTACTGCTTCTATTTCCCCATTCATATTAAATACAAACCCTTAATCCTTTTATTAATTTTCTAGCATAAATTATGAATTTATGCTAGAAGTGAATATTTTATAAAATAACAAAGAAATCTTTTTAATCAGAATAATGAAAAATAGAGGTTTCTGTTTGTGCTAGGATTTTTCAAACCTCCTGCTCTCCCAGCCCTCATTTTTTAATTCACCTCTAGCTCTCCATAATCTGTCACATTCCCATGCGAGGCTAAATTTGAAATGCTCCCTTTTTTCAGGCCAGCATATCTTACATAAAACCTGATGTACCCTGCCACATGATCTCTTTAAAAAAAGATCACTCTACCTTCTCCTAATGAAACACTGACCATCACTAGACCACATTCTTGTAAGGTTATACAGGTATATAGAGTGGATGCAGAAAGCCCAACTGATATGAGACACGAACTTAAAAGACTGGTGCATGAGTCTCATGTCTCTAGGATAGGGGTTAAATATTTGTCCCATTAGGGTAAACACGTCATATGTCTATCTAACCAGGATACTCTTCCATTCGAAACAGCATAAGCATATTTTTTTGAAAGGACCTTGTGTTCAACAGGTCTCTCTCATTCATATAGATAGCATGAATAAAGGTATTCGCGATATTTCAGTGCAAATACCTACTAAAGGAGATAAAATGGACTTTTAGTGGTTTAGGCTGAGCTAGAGTCCTACCTTTTCTTTGTGGGAGTGCTTTCAGTTGGTTTTTTCTCTTGCTGGTTTGAAGGGGGAATACCAGACGGATTTGTTTTCTTGCCCATTAGTGGAATAGTTTCGTTGTTATCTTTAATCATGTTTCTGCAGTAGATAGATTCACAGTTACTTAACTCCTGTTCATTCAAAGAAAGTATAGTGACCAAATTGCCTATTTACAGTCTCTTCACATGTAAGCACACAAATCTTGACTTTTTTAAAAAAGTTTTTCATTTTTCAGTTATTAAGTTACACACCATTTTATGTGTCAAGGCTGGAGGGTTATATTCATGACAGCTTAAATTACATTCTAAGAAAAGTGCCATTAAAAGTGATACGATAAATCCAGGAGAACCATAAATTCAAGCATGTGCCTAAATTAAACTGAAGGTAGTCTGTCAATCACAATGACAGTATATGTTATTTAGAGAAACAGAAAGAGCACAATGACTTTTATAAGTAGCTCTAAAGTTTGTGCATATTTACAGTTAATCTAAGCAGTCTGCTCTTATCCAAGATAACTTCAGAAAAGTGGTAAATTCCAGGAAGATCTGTGCCACAGATACAATATGTGAAAGAAGGTTCCAGACATGAAGGGTAGGGAACACAGAAAAAGTCCTGAAACTTTTCACTGCATTAGAGTAACAGAAGCAACAGACAGACTCTGAATACAATGCCCAGGCTGAGCTCAGCTAAACAAATAATCACATGGATAACATCAAGAACTTTTGTATCCCGGTGACATTTCTCAACATTTCTTCAGGGAAAAAGAAAAAAATCATGACTCTACTGGATGGGAACAATCACCACTACATGACACAAAAGAATCTTAATGCATGTTATCTGCTTATAAACACCCACAACATGAATTCTGTAAGTAATAATGAGTAACTATCTTCCCATTTCTCAATGTAATACTCAAGGGCATGATTTTAAGTCACCAAGGATAATCTGAAAGCAAGAAGGTGAATTTAGGATACTTTAAAATTCTATGAATGTAAAAATAGTAAGTTTTACGAGGTCATGGACCCATTCCCTGGAAAATCAGGGGAGCACCCTCCATACGCAAGGACAAATGAATAAAAATTGCTTGCCTGCAAGTTTGAACAAAATGAACTACACATTCTTCCTCTCCTACCTCCACTTTCCTTAATGTGACAAATGTACACACAAACTTTCTACTCCTGTCACAGTGTTGTCAATGTGCCTTAGCACTAGAATTTCTTCATTATGGGAATATCAAGATATGGAAAGCAGACTGTGAAGCGTGTTTGAAGACATGACACTTGGTATGAGAGAGGAGGCAGGCATATCAAATACATTGATATTTGAATGAAAAACTATTAATACATAAATAGCAAATGTTGAAAATTTCCCATAATTAAATCTCAGCTACAGAGAACTGAGAATTTACAGGGTCCAAACACATGTAAGTGCAGCTGTAATTTCTTGTCACTAAATGGAATAGAAATCTGAAATACTGGAAAGTACTCCTTACCTTGAAAAGGTTGGCTTAAAAAACAGGCTTGAAAATAAGTTTTTATTTGTTTTTTACCGTTGGTAGACATGTTCACACTAGTGCAACTCACAAATACGGCTAGTTCGGACACATTTCCCAAGAATTCATATCACAACTTTCATAGAAATAATTTATAAAGGGCAAATATGATTTACTTAGTACACTTGTATACAAAGTACACTGTAGCTTTCACTGCAGTAAAGGCACAAAAGAACTGAAGTTGGATATTACATATTCGAGGTAGGAAAAAGGGTTTTGTCCATGCCTTTGAAAAGGCAATTCATGTAGTCTTCATATACATGTTCTATCAGTGAATACACTGATAAACATTTAATCTTAACACAGCTAAAACAAATGACTGTTGTCTTGCTTAGTTCATAAATAATTCTGCTACTTACTTTTTACCAAGTACTTTAAGAGTACACAGCAGTTTATGAGTAAAGACATTTTCCATCCAGAGGAAGAGGTAAATGTGATACTTGACATAAATCAAATATGAGGGGACTAGAATAAGATGGAGATGGGCATGAAATAGCTTCACAAAAGAAGTGACTTTAAAGGAGGAGAATAGTTGGGAACAGATTAATAAGTCAAAAAGTGTGTCAGCAAAAGGAGTTGCCAAGTTGAGAGGGGCACAGCTGGTAGGCATGTGAAGTTGGAGGGCTCAGAATGAGTGGCAGGAAGAGCTGGTGAAACAAAGACCGAGGTTAAAATCTCTAAAACACAAAATGGACACAGGGAAGAGCCTCTCATTTGTGAGCAATGCTGGAGCTGCTCAGATATGGCAACACATTTCTGTGTGGGCCATCTGTGGGGGGAGCAAGTCAAAGCCCCACCTGCAGCCAGTTTTCACTGCCGAGATTTTAGCAATGACTTAAGAGCAGGCTACATCTTGTCGGAGAGGTGAAAATAGTCAGACAGTATTGAAGTTGTATTGGACGATGAAGGACTACTGAACCATCAGTGATTTAAGGAAACAATTTGGGAAGGAAAAAGAGGAAAGATTCACTTTTGTGTATATGGACTACAGCTTTCAAAAGCACATAGGAGATTTGCCTGTGTAGTCTCAGCTACAAAGACTATTTTAAATGAGATCTCAGAGTCTGCACAGGTAAATAACTGCAGGCACAACAGAAGAAGTACCTTGCTCCAGTGCTGAGGTAGCGTCTGTTTCTCATTTTCAATCACAATTAATTACATACTTAGATGAAAACTAAGCTAGGGCTTTCATCGTCATCTTCCAGTACACTATCATTTTCTGTAATCTGTGACATATAGAGAAAAATAGTGCAACAGTCTGAAGAATGTCAAATCATAAGTAGTGTAGCTTACATAACCTGATATGGAGTGTCTTCTTTTGTTGTAACTATTTTCTACTCCCATTATTTAGTTAATTGTTACTTATAGGCCACCAGAGAAGTGGCTTATTTGAAATGGGCAGTGAAACAAAAATACTGCATTGATTGATAGTATTAAGAATTACTTTGAATGATTCGGAGGATATTGAGGACTTGGTATCGCACCTCCAGTGTTCTGGGGATAAGAAAAGGGCATTTATCTGTAATGGTGAATGGCACTCCACCACTCCTACAGTAAGCAGCACTTTATACACTATCACAGACTCACCTTGTGTTTATCTGAACAAGAAGAAAAATCATACATATCTGTATCTCTATAGCTCAATAACACTATAAACAAAGAGGCTAAAGAGAGTCCTACAAATCAGAAGAAACACTCAGCTGTGGTATCATGGGTCAAAAGTCTTCTCTTCTTCCTTAGGGGCAGAGGAGTGGAAGTGACTACCAATAGCTGTTTCATTCACAGGATCCTTCAAACATCCACAGCACAGACCACAACGCTTTCCAGCACCTACAACCTAATTCTTACTAGCTCATAAAAAAGAAATCCCCTCCCCGAGGGGAAAGACGATAAACCTTCATTTTTACTTTTGTGCATTATTTATGGTATATGAATCCTATCAGCAGAAAGCTACACTTGACAGAAAGTGTTTCATCTTTCTGTAAGTTTTTTAAACTTTTGAGGGGCATTAGTAGACATCAGGTGCTATCAGAAAGTAATTTTCTTCTTAGCGAGAAATTTGTTCTTTCCTATGAAGGTTTTTACTACAAGAAACTTTAAAAGACTTTGTGAAAAGCCATGTTTTTCCCTGAGGAAAATACTTTAAGATTATTTACCTGCCTATCTCTGAATTAAAAAAAAAGAAGAAATTTTACTGAGTTGAAATAAAAACTATTCTACTAGGCTAGGTATTTTACTTTCAACAGTCACTAAAGTAACTGAAACTTTCAGTGGAAGGCGAATGTATTATTTAAGTTTAGCTTGTATGATAGTATATTTTGGATCCCCTCAGCACAGAAATTAGGAAGTGTAACAGTGCATCAGGCTGAAAATACAAATGAAATTAGGTCTATTTGTCTTCACTTCTGAATGCCCAAGGAGTCAGTGTGGCATGGCTCAGGAAAAAGATTTATAAATTAGAAAATCAGAAACAAGCACAATAGAAAAGCATTCTCCAGCTGAAAGATAGGTTTAGCCTTTGTCTCTTGATGATTTCACTCTCTACAAAAGCATCACACCTACACCGAACACCCACAGAAGCTCCCAGAGAACTTACCCTGCTTATGAAACTTGCATTTCGGTACAGACAAGGCGCCTCAGAATTGTACAAATGAAGTTCAAAGTAAAGGCCCGCTGACGCTGCAACAACATCCGAAGAAGCTAATCTGCCAAATGAGTAAAACTATATTCAAGCTCAAAACTATCCCAAAAACGCAAAACCACCCTTCTTCAGTCATCCGGTTTGCTCAGCTATTGGAAAGCACAGATAAGTACAGTGCCGGAGTGCTGCAGCCTTACAGGGTTTGCTACACCTGAAATTAAGGAGCAGAGAGAAACTTGCTAGACAACAAACTCTTTACTTCATAGCTGCCAAAGTGGGATGACACACACACACACGCAATAATTATATACTGAAATATTACTAAAGCTGAGTCGCTCACGGATGACTTAATGGCAGCAGTAGAATATCTAAAACAATCACTGCTCTGCAGTTTACATACTGTTTTCAAAAGAAAATGGTTATGCACATGCATTTGGGTTGTAAATTACATCCCTTTATGTCATGTGTAGTTTAATATATATTATGGAAGTATTCAGAAAGCACAAAGCAAAAATGAGAAAATGATCATGCTAAGTGCTCCAGAAAGCAAAAATTTTTGCTATTACTTTGAAAAGGTAGAAATGGCCTTAGAAAAATCTTACACTTCCACAGTGATAATGTCAGTGAAAACATGGTGGGCATGTTTAGATCTTTCCCTATCTATATTAGTTTTTGACGAATGTGTGCCCTTAGGGTCTGCAAGAATACAAACAGGCATGTTTCGCATAAACAGTACTGGTGTTACTTCTTGCTGTGCCAACTACAGGGAATGGCATTTTTCAGCTTTGCTAGTTTTCAGCTATTGAGCAATGGTTAATGCAGACTTCTGTTTTGGGACATGCCAGAAGAGTGACCGTAAGTTCTTTTCCTCTTTGTATAGAGTCGTGCCATTATCACCAGAAATAGTATGTTTAAAACTTGTACGTCT
>VYZV01025234.1:11741-59114 GCA_013401275.1 Pandion haliaetus
TGCTGGTCTTTCCTTTACTTGAATAATAGATGGGAATTTAAGGGGAACTATGCAGGCCAGCAAAACAGGAATCTTTCTCCAGCTGTAGACAAAGGAAGAAAGTCTAAAGTTTGGGGGCTTTTTTGGTAGGAGGTAGATTGAAAATTTGGAAGCAAAACCTTAAAATATCTTCNGGTAAAACTCCTTCTGTTCATCAAGTAGGTATCTTTAAAAACAGGACTGCTGGGTATTACATTTGCCTCAGATCCACTGTGTGAAATACCAGGAGCACTATGCTGTTTCTGGTAATGAATCAGCTTCCCACAAGCAGCATGGTGAAACGGGCCGTGCCTAGGCCAGTTTGATTTGGCATAAGGGGAGAGCTTTGGCTGTATGTGCTGAGCACACATACAGCTTTGCCTGACACAAATTTATGATGATATATTCCAAACCCTGTACCAGGAAGGGTTGTTCACATCTTGTCAAATGACTGTGCCTAAACTAATATGTAACAATCTAGAGTCAGCTGCTTTGATGGTCTCTTACCTGCTGGTCTAACAACCTGGAACAAAGACTGAACACTGCCATTTAATCTTGCTTGGGAGAACATCAGCTTAGTTCTCAACACAAACTGGGAGAGACTGTTTAATAGCAGTCACTGTGAGGATGCAAATGTGAAAATAGGCAAAGTTAGATTAAATCTGGGTGAAGGTGCATTTGAGGACTCTTGCTTTAACTCTCATATCAACCACAGTAAAAGACCACTTAAGAAATTCTTTTGCTAAGGAGAGAAAATGAGTTTGGCAGCAAGCAGTACTTTGAACTCAGAAAGCAGCTGTATCTGAAAGCACCCAGATCTGTGTGGTTTAGCAGAATATAGGACCTAGCAGTGTGGTGTATTTATAATGTAGTGGCAGTTATCCAAAAAGAAAAACTGGGACAAGCTATAGCAAGAGAGTCAGAGCCCTGTTTCAAACCTGCCTATGAAAAGGTGTAGAAGATTGTATGCGCTGTAACATTTTCACATGCACGAGAATTACACTTCATCCTGCCTGTTCTGCGTTAACAGCTTCTTGTTCCATTGTGAGCACAGCCTTGACTCACTAAACCTAAGTGTTGCCTTTTCTGTGCAATTGTCAGATTTAGGAAACATGAGCCCAGACTGTTTCTAGATAATCTTCCTGAAAACAGAGAATGTCACATGCTACACATATGTGTTGTGAGCCTGAACTGAGCTATTTTTAAGAGCAGACTTAAGAGTCAGGAAATGAGAGCCAGAACTACAGTAAGTCACATCTGTGCAAACATCTTCTTATAGTTTTAATCATTAACCTGCTTAACCCTTATGTTCACAGACCTGCTCCGCCCTGAGATTTCTGACAAGGCTAGCATTTTTCAGAAGCCATGGAGGGTTTTGCAATAGGCTCTCTCATGGCTATGCAGACCATTTTATAGAGTTTTATGACAGTTACCAGCTGCTTCAGTTACTAACAGAGATGCCACAAAGGTCAGGAACATTAATAACTAGGCATGCATCTCCTATGAAAAATTACTTGAAAACATTAGCTTTGGATAGTCTGTGCAGTACAAATAAGCAGCAGATGACCTATTTGGCATTCATTATTTTGTTTTTCTAGCAAGTGCTAGACTCACTAGAAACTAAAATGAACAAGATGAAGGAAACCCCAGATGGGAGGGATTGAGCATTTTGAGATCTGACATCTGACATCAGGAAGTCAGAGCTGTATTTTCTGTTCTCCTGATACGTGACATGATCCCAGTCAAACTTGCATTAGACATTATTCAGATTTTATATTTAATTCTGTGATTTTCAGTACCCCAACAGGGAGTCACTAAGGGGAAAAGCCATTGTCTAAAAAGCATTTTTAACATTAACAGGTAACAGCAAGGATAATTGTAAATTACATATTGTCAGCATTCCATTCCCCAAGCTCCTTAAAAATAATCCACAGCCTAAGTATTAAAACACTCTGCATGCCAACTACCAGTAGCAGCCCAGTTTCCCTAAGCATAGTGTTTAACTGATTCACAAGAGTCTTTCATGATTTTTTGCTGTGGAAAAAAGTACATTTAAATTCTCTTTGTTTCTGTAGAAAAGGATTCAGAGTTGTTGAACTGTTGTGGGAAGAACCCACAAGATACCCCTAGAGACTATGGTTTTAAAAGAATGTGTATCCATTTAATGCTAGCAGTTTATGCTGAAAAACCACATGAAGATGTACTTCTGTAAGGTATGATAAGACAGATAAGATACTATCATTTTCCCATAGTTTTTCCAGCTAACTTTTAGCCAGATAGAGAGAAGGAAGTAGGAGAGAATAGGAAAGTCACAACAGTTTGGTCACAGTGCTACCCCAGCTAGAGCTCAGAAAGGGTGCTTTGCTGCCAATCTTCTGTTTTAAGAGAGTGTAAATGGTGCAGCCATTCCACAGAGCATGATGCTGTAGCAGGACAAAGCTCTCCTGATCTTACTGGCTTGCTTGCTAATATTGAACTCTTGATTTTAGCAGTCAGATTTTTTTGGTACATATTCAGTCCCCAGCATTGAGGGACTTTGTGTTACTGATTTCTCTTCAGTCAGTTATGATAAGCAGTCAGTTGTCACCCTTGCAACAGATATTTTTTATGTTCCCAGAAAATACTGTATCAGAAAAAGGACATGTCATCCCATCTTAAATTGACAGGTTGACCTTGACCCTTAGCACTTGCCTTCACAGGACATTTTACACAAACTTTGTAAGGGAAAAATAATGCAAAAACTGTTGCTTAATAGATCAGTGTTACTGTCTCTCATTCTCCCCTACAAAAGAATGGAAGTCTGTAATCTGAATTCAAAGAGATGCCCGTCACTTTTTAAAGGTCGCTTTTCTGTTTTCACAATATTTCAATACAAGTATCATCCCAGATGAAAAAAATCTTCCTTTAATATGCATGTCAGCCTTTCCTCATTTTAAAGATATAAGTATATTTAGTCAGTTCTGTAAATGATTTAGGCTTTTTAAATAATTATACTTGACTTTTCACCAAATTGTTTCTTGTTTTATAGATTATGTTGAAACAACATTTTCTATTTCTCACTATTAGCTATGCTTACTCTGAGGGGTGAAAAATAAGGAATATCAAAGATCTGCAAAAGTCTGTACTGAGTTTGTTTTTACTGTGCTAACATTTTTCGACACACACACTGTGCTGTATCCCAAGTAACTAGTAACAAACATCTCCAGATTCAGAGACTGCAGCTTGCAGAATTAAAATAGCATACTCCTGACTGCTCTTCAAGTACATAGCTTCAGCAACATTATCTCTGATATAATACTTTCCTCATTCCTCCACTCAAAGTTAAACTTGTTCTAGGATCCTATCTGTGTACTGCTACACATATGTATGAAGAGCTTTTCACATGGCTCCAGACAATGAATAGCACTTGCAAATATTTAAATATTATGCTCATAAACTATGAGATAAGAGATTGTTTTGTGCAGCTGAGCAACACAGAAATGAATTAGCCTGCAAGTGTTTGACTATTACCTAACAGGAGACAGCCTTGTAGAAAATCTTTCCAGGAAAATACCAGGATATCACTTACCAGTTGGTACAGTCCAGACTGCAGGGACAAGTCAGCATCTTTAGCAATATTGTTATCCACATTTGCATAACATACATGCCTGGAGATTTTATTCCCCAGAGATTCCTGCCATAAAAGAACAATCCCATTCACAAAAGGATAGAGAAGAGTTACCAGAGCCTCCATCACAAGTATATTTCCTGCAACTATGTCACTATGCAGCTTACTCTTTTGCTCAGGCAAAAAATCAAAGGGAGATGAGCCTGGTGCGCTGAAGGAACAGCATTATTGTTGGGACTGTCAAAATTACCCAATAGGCAGGCACCCTAATTATTTCCTGTTCCTCCGCATTACTTTTTCCAGACCCAATTCAAGCAGCTTTCTCCAGCTGCAGTGCTGATGCCCTGAGACTCCTGCCTATCACAATGAGTAACACCACTCATGACACTCCTCAGTCTGCCTCTGCTGTTGTCTTCCTTTCTATAGCTAAGCTTGGCAACACGAACATTTGTATTCTGCATCTGAGTAGCACTAACATAGCAGTGCCTTGCTGAACCATGGCTAGAGCTCACAAAGGCTAGTCTAACAGATACATCAGGAGGACAAAAGAACAGAGATAAGCCTGATTTAACTAACTAAACTAACTAACTAACTAACTAACTAACTTCCAGCCCCTCACCCACCCCACCCCACCCCCTTGCCAAAAAACCAAAGCCCCCTCTCTTCCTCCCTTATTATACTCTTTCTCCACCTGATAGTGCACTCACTTCCACCTGAATTTCCCTAATTCCTGCACCCGTGCAGCTTCCCTATGCAGGGGTGGGCTCAGTCTCGAATGAGTTGAAATAAGGGCAGTAGAAATCCACTTCAGGTAAGTAGCATCAGTATTTGATGTCAGGTCATAGTTATCCTCTCTGTTGGCAAAGTTACAGGGGACTACATTTGCACAAGATAATAATAAGCAATGGGAAGAATGCTTCTGTCGCTCTTTTCCTGTGTCTCTTCCTGCATCTGTGCTACTGTTAGAGTCCCCTGCCACTCCTAAGGCAAAAATAACAGTATAAACGTACAAAGACCTTTGCCAGTCATCACTCTATAGATGTGCGGGACGTTGGGTACTTCTTCTTGTCCCTGTCCTGTGTGCATATGCTGTCGGCTGGTGCTGTAGGTCACAGACTGTGCACACTCAGTGGGGGAGGCTCACATGGGTATGCAACCTTTTGAAGCTTCTATTTGAGGAAAAAATAAAACCAGTTTAAAGACCATGAGATGGGCACTTTTTACTTCTATTGGTTCTCACTTCACAGTCACCCAGGAGGGTCCCATGTCTCCTATGTGAAACAACGTGTAACACTTCATTGAGGTCTTTCAAAGCACAAACTTCGCTTGGCTGTTCTGAGCCTCACAGTCCCAACCAGGTTAGGGTTGTTCCACAACTCTTTCAGCCTGAGTTTGTACCCTCGGTAAATCTTCAGTTGTGGTGCATAGTTTCTGGTAACGCTTAGCAGTGCAGGGGAATTAAGCAATATGAAAATGCCTCAAGAAATACACTGTGAAGAAAGCGGGCCCCACCTATATGCTACATTTTTTTGCTCCAGTCTGCGCTGCCACTGTTTGACTCAAGTAGTCTTTGGAGGGTGATCACCAAAACTGGGGAGAAATCTTAATGTTATAATTTCAGAATGAACTAATAGTTCAGTCTTTTAAGAACGTCAAACATCCCTTTTTAAAAGGAAAAGATTTTTATCTGTTTCATCCATTTAAATCCAAGGAATAATTCTTTCCCCTTCCACCTCCAAAAATCTGGTTAGACCTGTAAAAAATATGAGGGGAACAAAAACTCACCCACTATCAGGTCTTATGCTGAGAGCTAAACTTCACATCAACTGTAGCAGCATATGAGATGCTCACTAACTGTAACAAAATAAAGTGCCTGCAGGTCCCTTCCACTTTTTGTCAAGCTCTTTCTAGGAAACAATTGAAGCAGACTTGAAGGTGAACATCTACCAGTTGAAAGAAACCCTCAGATACTTTGGTTCCCCAAAATAAGAGACCTAAAAGCTGCAGGTCCCACATTGCTGCAGTCAGGATGGCACTGGATTATTTCTTACATGGGTTGAGGTTTGAAACTTCGGTGTTTCCAAGGGGAGTTCTTTGGGCAGACACACATCGTATGTGCCCCATAGAAAGATTATCTTTTCAGGATACATTTTCCCTGACTCAATTTAAACCCATTATTCTAATTAAAGCTCCTTTTATTATGCAAATCATCTTCTGTCAATGCTTCAAATTTCTGTTATTCAGTGCTTAGCTAAGATACAGCTAACTGTTTCCATTTGTCCCTGCGAATCAGTCCCTTGAGAAACCTCTACCCATTTCCAGCCCTAAACTCCACTCTTCTCTATCTTTCTGGTAATGAGGGATCTTGTCTTCCTCGCATCTTCATCTATGCCAATTGAACACTCTTGGCTTTCCCCCTCTGACTAACAGGAACTGAGGACACGATCCCTTTTCTCTAGGTACTTCATTATCTTCATTCTCCTTTGGAGTAAGAGGAACTGTCTGGGCTAAACCTACTATGTCAGCTTGGAAACAAATGACTTTGACTTAGTGACATGGCTTAAAACTGCTCTTACTGGCCAAGTGAGTAGGACATTTCCTTCCAGTTCCTGTAACTGGGAGTTGCTCTTGCTGGCTGTGGAGCAGCCAGCTGACACGGCAATTCCAGGTAACATGAGTTTTCATACCAACATGCGGGTGACTAAAATGTTGATTTTAAAGGCCAATTATAACAATGACTGAGAAGTACTATTCTGGATGATGATGAAGTCTGAAAACCTCGGTGATTCTGTAAATGTTCATGTCTCCTCAAGTCCACTCATTGCCTGCATATTGAAACAGGACGTGTTACTAACAGTGATGTAGCTCTGCCACAGTATCACAAACACACCAGAAAGAGAGAAGTTCAGTGAGGTAATTTGGTTGATTTCTCCTCCTTCCCAGAGAAATAGGGTACTCTCCACCACGTATTTTGAAGTGCTTTGTACAGTTTAACATGTGATATATGAGAAATTGGGTCCATATTTTCTCTGTGGAAACTATTCCAGAGTCAGAAGTAATCCCAGCCTGCATGGTGTGGGTGATGGAAAGCACTTAGAGCCCTATACCACATCAAGAAGACCCAGGATGTCTATGCTGCATCTGGCAGCATCAATTAAGACCTCCTCCTCCCAGGCCCTAGTAAATCCATGCCTGTTGCCTAATGGAGCAAGAAAGACTTGTAAGCAATATCTTTCACTGCAAGAGGATTCTCTCTAATGCACTAAAACATGCAAGCTGGTGTTAAATATCCAAGACACTGGCCGACAGTGGGTTGCTCTGAACATAAGCTTATCTGGGATTTTTAACGTACATGGATTGATTTGAGTTTGGAAGATTTACCACAACAGTTTGTTCAAAAACACTGTATAAAATTCCTATTGATGGGAATTTCTGAAAACTTCAAGCATCAGAATTTGAGTCCACTGGCCTTATCCCTTAAGGCTATGGGGTTGGCAGGATCCCCTGTGTTTTGTAACACAGCAGCACTTGCTGGACACACACCTTGTGGATTTTTGAGTACTGAGGACTCCAGAAAAGACGCATGACTGAGTAATGTGCTAGTGTGATACAGATGCCACAGAAGAGTGACAGGATTAGCTGGCATTTGGCAAAGATAAGTATGGTTCTACATAATGAATTTGATCAGAGGCAGCAAAGCAAGACAGTGGCATGAGAGGGAGAAGGGGCAAGTCAGTTATGGGGTACCCCAGAGGGACTAGGCAGCATCCCTGCACATGGCATGGGGGCCCTCTTGTGGGCCCTGGTGTCTTCCGTGGACCCCACTAAAAACTACCAATGTGCTGCCTGAGAAGGGATTAAAATTAATGTTTAACTAGGACAAAAGCTCTCCAGACTCCAGTGCCATCTGTTGCAGGGGGCATAATAAGCACACACAAACAACAGGCTGTGCGGCTCCAAGTTTTTCAGGTAGGATGTATATTTTTCTCAACTAATTCATAAATTATTGAAGTTTGAAAGACACAACAGTTTAGTTTACATGGCTGACTAGACAAGTTGCATCTCAGGTGTGGCAATGCTGTAAAATACTGACATCGTGTTTTTGCTTTTCCACATGTTCATCAGCCCATTTTCAACTCCCAGTGAAGTGTAGCCCAACTCACCTTCATCCAGTTCACCTCTTCTTGCTATCTCCCCTCCTACACACATTCACAGTCATGGCTAATTACTGTCGTCACCCACAGACAGGAGGTGAGCGCATCAACACCCTTCACTTCTTTTGCGCCAGTGTGGTTATTGGGAGCTGGTGGATATACACAGTTGTTGAACCTGATCATCTCATAGCAAGCACTTAGGGTGGATACAAATTAATGTGACTAATAACTGTGAGAGGACAGAATTTTACCACCTGGAAGCCTCAAGGAATAGCATGGGAACCATGTGCTGTTTCTAACCAAGTTCAGTGTGAAATAATTATGCAAACTTCAAACTAAAAAAACTCCCAAAGTGCTAAAGACATGGATTCTGCAAGACCATGCAAAATATGTCTGCCAAGGTGAACAGAACCTTCACAAAACAACCCAAGTAAAGATAATTTATTGCAGAGCCATGCTCCTCCGCAGCCAGTGGAGGTGTCTAGCAGTAGGAGGAGAAAGGTGCTGGTCCTAGCAAAGCTATTCTTAAAGCACAAATACTTCCTGACAAGCCACCTCTCTTCCCTGGGGGTTAGTTGCAGCCCTCCACTGTGAGAGTGAGTCTTTGTGCTCTCTGTCCCTTCAGAACAAGTATGTCCCCTGTAGGCATCCCACCCAGTCTGCCTGAACAGAGACGCACCTTCACTTCCAAAGGCAATTCTATGCACCTAGGTGGAATGAAGGCGAAGGAAGTAAACTGTGGCAAACAGAGCCCTGGCCAGCTGAGTCTGAATAAATGTGTGCGACACTAGGTTGGACTCACTGCCAAGCTATACCTCCGCATCTGTGGGAAACAAATCTCTGCCCATGGCAGTAACTGAGTGATGATATAGCTGGAAATTCTGAGAGGTTAGTAATAACTCACTTTAGAAAAGTGGGATAATTTTGTTTGCTTTCCAGAGAAGACTATGGGATTTAAAAAATGCAACCAAAAAACCCACCAGCACCACCCTATCCCACAAATATAGGACATTTACATTTTTAACCACAGCATTATACTGATACTTGTTTTCACTCTGAATGCTAGCATTTCAGTTTTTTATTAAGAAGTCCCCTGCAGTCTTTGTGATCTCATTGGAGCAGAAAGGAAGGCAGAGGTCTATATTCTGTTCAGGTTACCCAGGGTAGCTGATCAATCCTGGATAGCCACTTGATGTAAATCAAGGCAGAATTTAAGCAATGGATTAGGTCTCTACCCAGGCTGATAATAATGACAAATGGATCCCTCACAGTGAAATTTCATGAATGCTTTCCAGCTATATCATGATCCTAGCGTGGTTTCAAGCATAAATTTACCCTGGCACATAAAGGCATGGAGACAATCAACCATTTTCTGGTCAGCCACTTTCTGCATTTATTCATAATAGTTTTAATAATAAATTATTTCATTGTCTCAGCCTGTCTTGCCTACTTAGCTGTACTTGTTTTACATGTGGACTGTCTCTTGCAATGTTCAGCGTGGAGCATAATGAAGTCATAAGTGGAACCTATAGAGACTGCTACCAAGTGTTTAGAGATACACCTTTGTAATGGTATGAAATTGAACATAACTACTTTAAACATCTTTTGTGGTTTCCCTGTCCACCAGAGACAAAGCTTGTTGGGTTTAAATTCCAATTTGTTTCAAGCAATTCTTTCAAATCCTTTGGCAAGTTTCTCTGCTTATACCCTACAAACTCTATGGAAATAAAATTACATTTGCCCTGAATGATGTTAACAAAAGAAACAAGAATTACTAGTCCTCTAGATGGTGCTACTATTTCAAATAAAGCAGCTGAATGCTTGAAGATTTTGTTGAAATACATTGCTGTAGTACCCTATAAGAAAGGAGCACTGTGAAAAATCCTGTCCCCAGTAAAAGAACTGACATCAAACAACCCAAAACTTCATCTAAGTGTTAGCAGTGAAGGGCAGTCTGTATGTAAATATACTAATTGCTTCTCTTTAAGAATAGTATCTTAATGAATGCAGAAAAATCATAGGATGTATTGATGAAAATTACCTTTCAAAGGCTGGCTCAATTTTCTATGTCTTTGATTTCCAATTTTCCCAGTAATTTGCAACTGACCCCTCCAGCGTACCACTTTTCAACTTCAGTGACTCATATGAATGTTCTCTGACCACAGTCTTTGGATGCATCACAGGCCAAGCATGACAGGCTTTCCCTGGCAAAGGCTGCACACTCTGGCCCAATTTCACAGAAGTGCTTTAGCACAACTGTACTTCAGATGCAACCACAGAAACAGTACACGTGCTCAAACTGAAACCCATGGTTAAAAACCTTGTTGGCTTAAGGATACTTGTATATGCACGCTGTACTTGGGCATTAAAGGCTGTTAAATCTAAGTGCTTTAGTGATACATAACAAGGAAAGAAGGTAAAACAATTTACCTTTTCTTGCCCAACACAGCTGCACAGGTCCAGCACTGAAATATCGGGCCAGCTGTCTATAAGACAAATTTATCCTTAGTTCCTTTCTGTCCAGCCACTTTTGAAAAGGATGCCAAAGTTCCTCCTATTCTTTCCTCTCTTTCCAGGGCTCCTATCTGTAGTTTCGGAACATCTGCCTATTTTCTCTCAGATATTTTTCCTGATTCTCTTTGTAAATCCAGGCAGATGGATTTGCAGCACCAGATTTCTTTCCTCCTGTTGTTGCTGTCAAAGTAAAGAACAAAAACTTTCTGATTTCGAGATTATTATCGTTATACATTATTATACATCTGACCTTTGAAACATATATTCTCTATAACCACTATCTCTTACTTTGTGCAAAGTTCATCTGTTATCTAAGTAAATGTCAAATTTGGGATCTTGTTAAGCCTTTAGCCTCAGTAACAATAACTGAATTCTGGAGTTTACTCAGTGTAAGAGAAACATTTATTTCATTGATTTTGACTATTCAACCTTTACAGTTTCACAGAGTGTATTTGTTCTTGTGGTATTAGAAAAGAATAACAACATCTCTACATCATTCATGATTTTGTATTCTTTCACTGTTTCGCCATTTATTTATCTGCTTTCCAAGAAGCTTTCCTCACAGGAACATATCTCTGGGCTCTTGGTGATTTTTACTGCTCTTTATGAGTCCTCCACCGGTTTCATAATAGGTTGGTTGGTTACTTTTTGAGGTTGCAAAGGGGCAAAATCAGGGCCTGTAGCTGCTCACAAAAATACTTTTTAAAAGAAAGAGAATCTAAAAGCAGACAGAAGCTATGAAATCCACGATGTTCAGGGTGTTGAGTATAGACTTCTATAAGCGCTTTTGTTATTTTCACATTATCAACAGAATATCCACCATCACTGGCCACTTGCACCAATCTGCAAAACTTAGTGAAGCTCCTGTTAGCCAACAATGCAATTGTCAGCTCCGATCTCAGAAATGCATGAGAGCACTTTCAAAGAGTAAAATAAATGGATTAAGACTGCAAAAAAATCTGCACTAGAAAAGGGCTACCTACCTTACAGACAGCTCTGAAGTGTGGGAAATTCTCAATGTATTTATTTATAAAAAAAAAACAACCAAAAAACACAACCCCCCCAACTATGGGAATGGTTCCTAACACTTCATGAGACAGCCTGGATGCAAATATCTAGCCAAGTAAATATAAACCAAGTACTATAGACAGTTTCTTGCTGGTTTATATTAAAAATAACCATGAAGACATCAGCTTAAACAACAAATAGTTTATTTAGCATACTTAATGAATCCTTGCACACGGTAATTTCCTAAGTCCTCTGACCGTCTTCCAAAAATCTCTGTTCTTATGAATTAAGTGCTCTAATTGCCCTGCTTGTGAGGACCAACATAGGCAACAAGAATTAACTTCTTAAAAATAAAAGAAGATTAGACTGACTTTGGAAGTGACTCCTTCAGTGTCTCAGAATCTTCTGGATCATAATAAGGTTCCAAAATAGGTTTTAATTTGACTTCTTCTGGTAGTTTTTGAGTCTCTTCTCTCCTGCTTCCATCTCTTAAAAGCGGAACCAACGTTTTCCAGTTTTTCCCTGAAACTAAAAAGGAAAGGAATGGTTAATTTTTTCCCCTCCACAGAAACAGAAGAAAATATACAAATGGTTTAAATAGGAAGCTGATGAAAGAAGAAGAAAGAAGCCGGAAGAAAGGGCTTTGTGGTTTTCTTCCCCATACTGTTCCATGAGTTTTCCATATTTCAGCTGGCAAGTACAGCATAGATGGATCGTACAGTTAAATTCTCCTGCACTGGACACTGAACTCCCAAACTATAGGGTTTGGGGCCTCCGAAGTAGCTTTTTGGCTATCTGGCTGCCATCATACACTGTTCCATCTCCTCAGGATTTACACATATTATCTGCTTTGTAAAATCTACGGTCAGAATGATGAATCTATGGGGCTTCTATTCCAGAGAGTAAAACTACTATGTGACTAATGAGCCCACTTAATCCTTTACATTTTGTGCTGACTGAAAACGCCATTAACTTAGCTACTGCCATTATCATTAAATACATAAACCTGATTGCCCTTTAACAATTAATTGATGCTGCTTCTATCACCAGTGTGTAGCCCATACTAGGATTAAGTCCCTGAAACCCTCACCTCTGCCAGGCTTAATAGAGTAACTGGGATTTCGTTTGAGGTCCCCAGAGCACCCAGGGTCTTCATTGATTATGCCCAGATTAGTATTCCACGTGGACCAGTTCACCTCGTCAACCCTGGGGAGAGAACAACAAAACCAGTATCTAGTCTAAGGATCACCAGGATGAGTTTGTATCACAAACTGCCACCTCTCAAGACTCAGATCTGACCCAGAAAACAGATTAAACTGACTACTGTAGACAGTGTTAGCGCACTACTTTTCAGAGTGCTTCAGGGGGAAAGTTCTGCTTCCCATTACCAGATATCTTAATGTTGTTTGTCTATGAAAGATTGTTCATTTGACATACAAACAGGTTACCTAAAGCACCATCTGTAATCATCTTGGCCATCAGGTGTGACCCCCACCAAGACTTGCTTCCCAGACCGGAACGAGCGCCTCACACAGTTCAAGTAGCTGTTTTCAATATCCAAGATTGTAATGGCTCTCTACCAGGTAAAAGAAAGCAGACGACTGAGAGGCTGCTGTTTCAAAGTCCTACAAATCCTGAATTCTGCCTTTATTTTAAAAATCTTGAGCTTTTATCATTGTCATCATCTTATAGCAGGCATAGTAACCATCTCTGAAACGTCACCCTCTGTTAGTTGTCATTAAAAATGCTGAATTACTGCCCTGTGATTAGAACTATGAAGTTCTCTTTCTTACCTCAAACAAAAACTGATGTGCCTTTGAGATTCTGGTAAAGATTGTTTTTCCCCTTGCATAATCCCTGTCTTCATAGTCTGACCAGGATTTTCCATCATCAAAAGCCCAAATAATTCTGTCTAATTACAAAAGTACTTCTTTTCTTAAATTCCAAACATCTGTGGAACACTGGCAACATCTGCTCAGGCAAAATACCAAGTATGTATGGAAAAGGAACTAATAACTTTTTTTAGGAACTGTTCAGGGGAATCAGAAAGCAGCAGTGACCTGTTATTTTAGAAACATGTCAGTTCCTAAAGATTCTCTCTGAAATTTCTTATGATTCCCCACACCCTCTTTCTTGGATAACAGCCTCACAGAACCAATGTACCTGGAGTTTCCAGATGCTCTTGCTCTCCTGTGCAATTTTGCTCACAGTTTCCCCCATCAGTGCAATAAGCATGTTGAGCAGGAGGATGTATGTAAGGATGACATAGAGAACCAAAAGGATGACAAACACAGACTTGAACCTGTAGTTCTCTGTGAACTCCAGGTCCCCCATCCCAATAGTGAACTTGAAAAGCTCCAAGCAGGTATAATACAGACTATTGTAGGATGTGCGGCCTCGCTTCATATGGCAGCCCCGGGCATATTCAGAGCTATTTGTGTCTTGCCCCTCATTGTCATCTTCAATTAGAGTCACCACAGCTGTTGCAAAAGAGGAATCACATATGCAGGATGAAAATACAATTTGAGATCATAATTCCATTGCAAGCAATGAAAATGAGCATAAAGGGAAGATAGGTTATCTTCATGGTCCATTGTACCCCATAACTGACACCCTCTCAGAAGGTGTTATCTCAGTTTTATCTATATAGAACAGGATGACTGTTTTCCATTCAGCTTTGCAAAGCAGTTTGAGACCCAGGGATGAAAAGCTGTATGAAATTACTATACATAACTGTTATTCTGAACAGATTTTTTTTTTTTTTGTAATTAGGTTAATTTGTAGTTTTTAGTTGGAAACAAAAAGTCTAAGCCATTTGAAAAAAAAAATTTCTGAGATTCTTTAAAATAACAAAAAGTAACTCTAAGTATGATATTACCTGTAGAAAATCCCAGGAGGAATACTAGATAGACAAACATGAAGCGACATAAATCTCTAAGGATCATCTGTAACATGGAAACAGAGTATTTTTGTATTGCTAAAACTTGAATATAAACTGCCTCAAAAAGTGGTAGAAAATACTGCTTCAGCTCAAGAAGGCATTTGCTGTGAGCTGGCTGTTCATGCATTAAACTGTTGTTCATCCTGCTGAGATAATAAACTTTAATACAGAAAACATTTTTCTCTGTTATTCATGCAACAGTTTACACACACATGCGAGACATATGTATGCCAAATAGTTTCATCTTTGTGAGTATAAACCACATTAAGGCAGTTGCATCTTTCTTCCCCTCTTGGGCTAGCTGTCTGTATCGTATATAGAGGTTTATTAGCCAGCTACTGCCTCTTAGTTAATTGTTCTGTTTGGTAACATTTAAACTATACCTAAAGAAATTTCCAGCTGGTAGAAAGCCGTCCGATTTCACACCAGACCAGTCTGCACAATTCTCAGTCTACTTTCACCCTATCCAACTGTAGTTATTCTGAAGCATGGCAGGTAACAGTAATAATATTAAGACTGCTATAAAATGTATGGATGAGAAGCAGGAGGTTTTTCTACATAACTTAAATTGTATCACTTCACTCGGAAAATAATGGCCATGTATAGTAGAGTGATGGAGATAGATCTGGCGACTTCTCTCCTGGAAATGGGGTTGTTGGCAGCAGTGTCCTAATCTGAGCACTCTGCTGGCCTCATCACCCACTCACTGGACTGACCTTGGCAATCATGACAGAGTAAATGCCCATCTGCTGGAAGCCACGGGTGTAGTACAGCATGTTAGCCCAGCCCAGGGCCAATGAGAAGACCATGGAAGCCACGTACAGTTCCTGGCCACAGAAGTACAGCGCCACAGAGCTCAGGAGGAGCAAGGAGTGAACAAAGCTGAAAGACAAGCATGGTCTGAATGCAGAGTGCTGAGTTGGCCACAGATGGTGAGAACAGAGGAGCCCCATGAGGTATACAGCAGAATGAGGGATTCTCCAAAACACAAAGGAGTCTTGGCAGACACTTCCTCTCTTCCCTTCATTCTTTCCCTTCTCAAATGCAACAGTTCCTCTTGCAAACCCCTCAGTTTCCCCACATACAAACTTCTGTAGTCTCATCCCTGCTCTTCCTTGTGACTGGAAGGAAGAGAAGTCCTTGAAAACACTCATTTCTTCAGCACTCCCTCTCTTTATGCAGACCCATGAAATTTCCCCGTTTAGCTGCACTCCAGCTGGGAAAAGAAAGGGTCCAAATTATTGAGAGGCAAAGCTCCCTATAGGAATGGGAAGATTTCTGCACATCCAATGCATACACTCAATTGCAAATCCAAGTTGGAGATCTATTCCTAACTCTGCTGCATGACACAGTCACTGAACTTCTAGACACTTCATTTGCTTTACCTCCGAAGGACCCACTTGTTCCAGTGCTATGATATCCACTGGCAAGTATTTTGTAAGGACCCAGGAAATTATAGCAAAGCATCTACCCATTACAAGTGGCTTCAGACAAAGCTACAGATCTCACACACTCATCTGTTCCATGCTGAAATGCAATCAAAGATATCGAAGCTTACAAAAGAACCTCACTGTAGCTGTCAACTATCAGTGTCTTGAATGACGGGCGCCTCTGCACGAAATACTGTATCTGAAAAAAAATGGGAATGAAGACCAGGTTTGCATCTAAGGAGGGATTAAGTATCCCATGTGAATGCATCAACTAAGCACTGACACCTATACCAGGGAGCTGGTACCTATAAAGCATTTCACAAGAATAGCTCAAAAACAACACTGGCATAAGATCTAGGGAGGACTCTTCCAGTAACACTTGATTTGTCTTACATCTGGTACCTCTTTTAAAGACAACAACCTATTCAGTCACTGGTTTGAGGACCTGTGATTCCCTGTACACTCTCCATTGGCTGCCAAGAGGAAGCAGAGGGACTTTAAGCTAAGACAGGTAATCTTTAATGGAGGCCTGGCTATTTGCAATACCCCGTTCTTAAGCTTCGGCTAATTGCCCAGATGCTCACTGACTTCTAATGATCGTCTTTTTTTATACAATAGATAAAACTTTATCTTAGCTCATTAGTAACCTGAGAACTCCTAATCAGGCCAAAGAAAAAGATTTGTAGCTCTTGACTAAAACATGGATTATCTTAGCAGCCAATGCTAACGAATAGGAAAGGCATGTTTCTCTCCTACACCTACCCAAACAGCAAAAAGGAAAAGTTTCAAATATCTTACCCCTCTGAAAAAAAAATAAAGACCTCCCAGAACACTCAGGATCTCTCCAGTCACTCGAAAATATTCCCCAGTGCTGTGACCAAATGTGAAGGGAGGCTGTATAAGACAGGAAGATAGGTAAGTTCAGCAGAACTGGAGATAGGAAAGACCTGGCCTTGCCAGCAGCTGAAAGCAACTACATTTCTGGGGGAACAGGTTAAATTTCTGAATGTGTTGCAGCAAGGGGGCAAGACTGGGAAGCAAGCACTATCAAAATCTCCCTCCTACCTTCAGGAAAGAGGAAAATTCTGATGTTAGGAGCACACATTCAAATGGATGGCAGATCTGGGATATCATGCACGGGGTGGGTCCCCTGATACATGACAGGAGTAACGTACCTTTTCCTTCTTCTCTACAGGTCTGTAGTAAGCAGCTGCGGTGAGAATGATGATATGCATTGTATAGACGAAGAAGTTGAAGTAAAATAAGTGTTTGACAAACCGGTCCCACTTGTCTTGCAGCAGCCTGTTAAGGGGTTCCACCAGCAGCATCTCATGACGGTTCTGACCGGAAGGAGAAAGAGGACAATCTTGATGGGACCAGTATGTACTGGACTTTGAAAACAGCAAATTATATTAATCTTCAGTAAATGTTCCCTCTGGTACCCTTAAACTCAGGAAGGGAGATTGCTGTTTTACAGAAATGAGGCAAAAGATGCACTGTGTGGAACATGGAGTTCTTCCTGAACAGTCCCCCAGCCTGTGAATATAATGCCAAGGAAGTGCATACTCACTGGTGTTTCACTACTGTAGGCAATAATCTCAAGCACTGAATTTTTCTCACATGTGTCTATACAGGACAGGTCATAAAGAGATGAGTGGACAGGTCCATAAGCCCATTCAGTGAACTTCCTAGACAAGTGTCTGCACTCAGGATCTTTGATCTCTCGTCTGAGGATGTATGCGAAAATCTAATTGCAAAAGAACAACACAGCCAACATTTCAGTGCTAATGGACTTCTAGTTCCTCAGTATTTTCACATGTCAGGATGGCTAATTTCTCCCTAGTTTAACTGTGCTGAAGTCAACCCACTGAGCCACTGCAGAGATCAAAGTCTGAAGTAAATAAAATTAATTTTCTCACTGGATGCTGGGGGATAAGAAATACAAATACCGCTTACAACTTGTCATTATCTGTTTCAAAACTGCAAGAGAAAAACAGAGATGTATGTTACACATCTCTGAGAATGCAGTCATTTTGAATGGGGACTGTCAGAAGGAGTTATAGAGCCAGTCAAAAGTACAAGGCCTCTAGTAGTAGTTCAGATGATAACATAGACTCACTTTCTGTTTCCGCTTGGGCTGCCTTGCATGCCAGTGGCATATGAATAACGCCAGCTGGGCACAGACACACACACATGCACACTTTGTAGCCTTTAAGGACTATGCTGTTTTGCATGTTAAACTGCAGGATCAGTTCCTCTTAACTAAAAGGCCCCAGCAATAAGCAGTGATAAAACCTGTCCTGCATAAATGTTTTGCAGGTACTCTGTATAACCTGATACAGTAGTGGGACAGTTAAACACATTTGCTCACCTACCCCTATCTTCCCTGTTTTGGCTGCCAGAGTTAATGGAGTCAGCCCTTTCTTGTTGGTGAGTTCTTCTAGCTTCAGGATAGGATTAATTTTGGCACCAAGGATCAATATGTTATTGTACATCTTGGTAACAAACTTGGTATTATCCTTGGTATTATCTGCAATCTCCACCAGTGTGTGCAGGACCATATTGCCCATGGAGTCCTCAGCAGCAATGTTGGCTGCCTGGTAGGGGTTCTCAAGGAGGAATTTCACAATGCAGAGCTGGTTGGTGCAGGCAGCCAGGGACAAAGGCAGTTCCCCTATGGACAAGCAATGGGAAGAAAGCCCATTACTACATGTGCATAAATAGAAGGATCATGTTGTTTTCATCTTTTACCATGAGGAGAAGAGGTGAATTTCTCTGTCTGATATAGCACCAACTCTTGTGATAGCTGTTAGAATCACATTTTCTTTGGTTTAACTGCATCACAGAAACACGGTACTTAAAAAAGCACTGAAAGGACAGCTAGCAGAAGGTTATAACCTTTCAAAGTATACAGTGCCCGGAAAACAAATGGATGCAGACACCAAGCTCACACTGAACACCACCAACTACCGACTGTGCTTCTTCATAATCTCAGCCTTTGGGAGTAAGTATTTGGACCAGAGTGGTGGAACAGGCCATCTGGTACTTCTGAGCCTACAGTCCCACATAAACAGGATTATTTAACAGCTTGCACTTGGGATAATGCTAGGATAAGTCAGTCAATAAAGCCCACACTGTGCTCACCCCTACCAAAATAAAAGCCAGGTTTCCCTTTGATTTTCCTGAAGAACTCCCCACAGGCTCTTGCATGAACATCTGCTCCATTCTGGACCAGGAGCTTCACCAGGTACATGTTCCTTCTCTCAATGGCGATGTGAAGTGCAGTCTGGCCTACAGAGACACTCATCAGACAGCAGTCTTCAACATTTAGTACAGACTGAGAGCTTTCAGGCACTGCAATTCATTCAGCTCCATGTAAGATAGTGGAACTGAGAACTTTGCAGACTAAAAAGCTCTAGAATTGAACAAAAAAACATGGCACAGACAGCAAATGCAAGTCCCCTGAACTTGCTCTTAAATCACTGTATATCAAAAATGGCAGAATATTGCACCTAACAAAACACTGCTCTAGCACAAATACACTGATTGTTAATCACACACTGGAATTCTGGGGTGCTGCATCCTCAGGCATAAGGCCACATGCAGAAGACCATTTGAGAGCCCTGCCTAACCCCATCTTCAGCGTTAGCACCAAGAGTATTCACTGTAGCAGCCGTTTCTCTTACCCTTGTAGTAGTTGTCAGTATACTCTGCATTAACAAACTCTTTCAGAGTTCCAGTTTTCCTTGCAATATCCAGCAGCAAGGGAATAGTATCATTTTTCCCATCATGTAGATTCAGCATGGCTTTCAGTAAGCAGGTTTTCCCAGTTTCTGGCTCTGTAACACAAAAAATTGCAGCTATATAGAAGTGATTACAAACCTACCACCTACTCCCAGGCATGCAGAGATTAATGAGGTTCTTTTCAAAGACAAGAAACCTCATTCAGGGTTTCACAGAAAATTTCAACTTTTCTGAATTCTCCTGTAACCTTATAATCAATGGGTTGCTCAATCAATAGGGAAGTACTGGCTATTAGAGGACCTCCTGCAAACACTTAACACAATTATGGTTTCTAGTTTTCATCTCAGGAACACTACTGGAAGAAGAGGGCAACTTATGGTATGTGAGACTAAAGGGTACCTTTGAACTCATCATCTGTGAGATGCTTCAAGGTTCTATTAAGGTAGAGTAGCAGATCATCCAGGTCCTTTGTGTTGCCTTGGGCTACAGCATCAAAGATCCTTCTGCGGTCATAAAATTTGAAAGCTTTTTCTGAGCAGCCTGTGATGGAATCTGTAGATAGGAGCCTAACAAGGGTAAATTTCAGTTACTCAAAGTAAGGTATTTAGCAGACTTTTTATAAACTGCCAGAATATTATTTTTCATTTGTTTGTGTAAAGTAGTAAGTGCTACAGATTAGTATAGATGGATCTGCAAAGCCTACAAAGATCAACAAAGTCTGCAAGCAACTGTCCTGATAAAACTATGTATCTGTTGCTGAGAAGTTGTTTTAAGTATGGCAGTCTAAATGCAGGCCTGGGAGCCAGGCAATCCCATGTTCTTATTCTGAGTGATGTCCACTCACTGAACAGTCTCAAGCAAGTGAATTAAGGCCTACTGCTAATTTTGGGCAAAATATCCATGGACTGAATTTTCAGAGATGCCAAGAGACAACAGCAATTGTCACAGATGCAACACTCCTTATTTTGGCATAGCAAATAGTGAAACTGAAAAAATGGGTACAGTTATGCAGAAAGAATAAATGCTGCTCTAAGAAACACAGTCTGGAGCTGTCAAACTGTTCATTGCAACCAAATCTTACAAGGCAAACTTACTTGTGAAGTTTCCCCCTCTCCAAATTGGCATGAAATTTGATGACAGAAGGTGCCAGCAGGTGATCCATCTGATAAAAGGAGTCCATGGGAGCCATGTCCTTGTCACTGTCCCCCATCACAAACCGCCCACGTCTTGCAAAAATGTTGCTTTTGGGTGGCTGCACCTTGGTGCTGAGTGTACCCTGGAGGCTGTCAGGGGTTTCCAGCATGGAGTCCTCCCCATCCATGTGTTCATCTGTCACTTCAGATTCCTCCATGTCAGAACTGCCAAATTTCTTCATCTTCCCAAGAATGGAAGACATGATGAGCAGGCAGTCTGTGAAGAATGACACAAACACCTTGAGTCAGCACTTTACCGGGCCATGAGACCCCGTTTGCCTAGGACTACTCTCCAGAAACAGCAGGGAAGGGATTGGTTGCTCTCATTCCAGAAGTGAGACAGATGGATACATATTCACCATGCCCAGAGTTGGAACAGTTTAGTAGGTCATAACCTCCATACTGTTTGCTACTGTCCCTACTGCCCTTACCCATTCCAGAATGGAGAAAGCAAGCCAGAGTGTCCCAGAGCTTGCCAGTCACCTCACTGCTGAGCTGACTACTGCTTAAAACTAGTGCCTCATCCTCCTCCAATCATTGTTAAAGCCTGAACAATCTCAACCCTGAACAATCTCTGCTTTTCTTCTCTACTTTCTAACTGTTTTGCCACTGTATGCTGCAATATATTCTCATGATTATACCAGGCATGTGAAAAAAGCCTGCTTGTGCCATAACCGTATCTCTGATCCTGAGCACAGAGGGCTTCCTGCATATAGGAAAATTATCACGTAATGGCTTGACCAGAGTTACAGCAGTGCTAGATGAAAATTGGGGCATGTGATTCTTGAGAGATGAGTGTCACCTCAAACATGAGATACGGAAACAGAAAGGGAAAGGTTACCACAGATAAGAGGTGACTGTAAAACCACACGTCTTGATTTTGTCTGATTTACAACCACAATGAATTTGATACAAGTTAACAAATGCACTATACTGAAAGTAGAGCAGGCTTTTTTTTTTTTTTTCCTTTGCTTTCTTATCAAACTGGTTTAATCAGACAAACGTTGGTCTTCATGCCGCTGAATGCAAAATATTCTGGAACTCCAGCAGTGGAGACAGGAATGCATCATATTTGAAGTGCTGCATAGCTAGCTTTTAAAGAGAGATGATCAGCCTTAGAACCATACCCTGAAATCCTAGATTGCTTGGAAACCTTACAGCTTTGAGCACAGCAGTGTTAGAAAATCTTTAAAAAGCCTTCAATTATAAACCAAATTACAGTGGTCAGTAATCTTCTCTGTATATTCAGTACGAAAATAATGTCATAAACATGCTTCAAGGTTGTTTCTCTTCAAAAAAATATTCTGAGGGATTGTCTACAAACCTACGTTGTACATTAAAGCTAGATTCTCAGTTCTATGGGACTAGTTAATATTTACATTAAGGGTCACCTACATTTTCCTGTGCAAGTAGGATAGGAATGAAACTTTTGTCAGGCATTTGCATTTTTTATAATTTTGTACAATATACATGTAAAGAAAACACCAATTTGCAAACTTGCACATTTAGGGTTATTGGAAGCAAAACAGTGTAGTACAGATGAAATACTAATGACTGCAGTTTAACTTGTTATGTCGTCTGAGCTCACCTTTCAAGTTCTTTGTGTCCTTAGAATCACTCTGAAAGAATAACATCTTATTAACTTAATTTTTCTATAAATAAGAAATTATATGTAGAAGAGTATTTCCATTTGGAATATGATACTAAAAAATACAGAAGAACAATTTTACTTCAGTGAAAAAGTTATAAAAATAGTTTTATAAAAAATGGAAAAAATACACTGGGAATAAAGCCACGTATAATTTCAAATTTTTGTCCTATTTAAATTAATGTAGATTGAGCCAAAAACATCAAAGAGATGGCTATGGAAAATGGAATCACTTATTTTCCACAGAACAGCTGCAATAGTAAAATCCGCAGAATAGACTCAATCCTGTCTCCCTGGCAATTTGCTCAAACCTAGTTTAGTCATTATATGTGCTTTTGTTTCTAAACCCTCTTGGTAATACCTTTGATAATGAAGATGAAGCTGCATTTCCTCACAAGTATGAATTTGCAAGGTAAATAACCTTCAAAATTCTGTGGAAGGATTTTTTAAAAAAAAAAAAAAAGAACTTTAAAATATTATCTATCCTAAAAAATGCATAACCTACTTGAACTCTTTAAATCCTATGTACATTGAAGTTTGGTACAACAAACGAGGTAAGGAAATATTTCTGATAGAATGTCTAAACACATCACAACTTACAATAAATAATAAAGAGAGTTTACAAATAACTAGCAACCATACTATTCAAGTACACATGCAGAACTTACAAATATTGCAAAAATTCCTATCTTCAGCAAATAGTCCAGTCTCAGTAAACACCCTCTGATCTATAGGAATTTGGTGCTGGATATTCCTCCTCCAAGGTGCCTGGACTGAAAAGCCCTCAGAGTTTGCTTCTCCATTTCATTTGTCTGCAAAAGTGTCCTATGTGTCTGATGATTTTTAGAATCAAGGGAAGTTCACTAGAAGAACAAAGAATACAGTAATAAGACCATTAAGAACAATTCTGGAACCAGAAGCATCATGGACTTCTATTCCCAGGAGTTGAGCAAAGCTCTTTACAAGAATTGCAGTAAATTGCTGTTGTTTTTTCCTTCCCTTTAATTGCATTTAGTAATGGATACTCTTCTCCAGATTTCCTCTTCGTAAATACACTCAAGCTTGCAAAAAAAACCCAAACCACCAGACAACAATTGTTTCTGTGGGTCACAGCTTCATTTCAATTTACAAAACTTTGTAAAATATGCCACAGCTCTTCTCTGAGATCAGTCATCTTTTTGGACATCTTTCTTAGGTGGCTGCCGTAAAGCCCCACCAAATATTTTTAAGACAAGCTGATTCTGAACAGAGTTGAGGGAGAACCAATGACAGAAGGTCCTAAGGCCATTCTACCATTCCATGTTCCTACTGTGTTTTATTTAAATAATATATATATATTTAACAGTCAGCTTTTAAATATTAATGTCATTAGGAAAAAAAAATTCTTCCCTAATACAGGATGGACCTAACACCCTCAAAAATGAAGAACTGTGTCATTTATTGTTAAATATCTAATTTACATAAAATCTTTCTGCCAGAAAATAATCTAGAGAAACAGCTTTTCCAGCAGGCTGAGCTGATAGGCCAGAATCAACTTCCAAGCCTCTAGCTCCTGAGGTTTTGAGTTAGATTATGAAATTATTCAATGAAATTACCTGGTTTATGTTTTGCAAAAGGTAACTATCTTTCTAGTCTTGCCATCTATCTATCTATATAGGTATAAAAGAATAATATATTTGCCTATTTAATAGCAAACTAATTATAGTACTTAAAACACCCTACGGCATTGTACTCAAAAGAAGTAAAATGCCTCTTTTTTAATGCATAAGTAGAGATTACCAGTAAACCAGGTCCTTAGCTGGTGCTCCTGGAGTTTTGCTGAGCAGAGCATCTCATTCAATATTACAATAATTTCCAAAGCAGAGACACAGTAAGAAAACTATATGGATCAGTGGAAGGTCTCCCTTATTGAATAAGTCTCTACCTTCTTGCTGGTCCCTTTTGCCAAATGCTCCTTCTCTCTCTTCTCCCAGGCATCAGCTCCTTTCGGTCTTACTGTGCTCTGATGTACACACTTCGGGAGCTTTCTGCCATTTTCTGAGTTTTGATGCCTCCATCAGCCTCCTTGTCCTGCGTTTCTTGTGAAGATGTTATTTCCTTCTTACCAGCAGCACTCCATTGCTTTTTGCAACAGTTGTTGGACATACCTTATTCCATCTCAGCAGGGACCTGGTTTAAGGTGTAAGCTCATAAGCAGAAGTGAATGCTTATCAAAATAGGACAATAATAAACAAGAAGGAATTTATTCCTTTTTCTTGAGCCTGCATCCAACATGCTGCACAGGCTTTGTGCAACTTCTGTCCTTGAGAGTGAATTTACCAATTAAGAGCCCTCTCCATCACTGCAAATGGAAAAACATCAGCAGATGTACTAGAGTTCTTAAAGACGTATCCAAAGCTGGCCTGCAGGTCAGAGACCGTCTTGCCTTCGCTAATAGAACCTAAAATCAGGCCACAATTTTACCAGTTTCTGGCAACAAATACCACTTGATTTCATGGTTAACAGCATGCTGGAAGACTATTATCAGCTCTTTCCAGTTATTCAATAAAATGAAAGCAGATCTGCTGATACAAAAATATTTTATAATAACATAAAAGGGAAAACAAGATAAAACAAATTCAGACATTTTACAAAATCTTTAATCTAGTCTACACTTTCTCTGTAATTCCTATAAATGCCAGTAGTTCCCTAAACATGGCATGGAACAGATGCATGGAGGGAGGGTGGAGGGAGACGGAAATTAATCCATCTCTGTAATTAAGATCTCAGAACAGCTTTCTCACTACAAAAATGAGTCCTGATGCAATGTGCAAGATAGGAATACACATCCATATTTCAGTCAAAATACATGCTTCTAAGTAATGAAATTGTACCTAGATAACATGAATTGGGCTTTTGTAACTCTGAGTTTGTCAGGTCCTCCAGTTTATCATAAATTCTGACCATTTCAGAGAGGCCCTGATCCACTCTACCACCCAAAAACCAAACATAAAATAATTGTGTATGGCAAGTAAGGAAAATAGCTACCTCCCATCCTATAAATGTGTCTTCCACTCAGATACAAGCCCTGCATTCCAGGCATCTCCAGTCATGGTACCAGCCTAGCCATGCCTTTGACCTTAGTCCACTGCACCTGACCTGGGTAGCTACAGAAATAATCCTCCATGTTTTATTTTGATTGTTTTGTCGACGTTCAAGTCAAGGTTGTATTCTGTCTTTTACAGGGACAACATGCAACATGTGAAGACTGGCATTCACTGTGTGCAAGAGCCACTGAACTCCCCAAACAAGGCTGACATCCTGGTCTGCTGCCTATATGTATGCATATTGTGAGACAGCTTAAGGACAAGAAGTCTCTAATGAAAGCATAAGACTAAGTTACAGACAGCTACTCATCTCTCCTAGTCCTTCTAAACCCATTTCCTACCAGGAAAATAAGCTTTGCATGAAGTACCATTTTATGCAGAAAGTTAATGGATCTTTCCTAGTCACTCAGTCAAATTTAATGTGATAATTACTTCTCATTTCACAAATGGGAACGACAGATCAATGAAATGTGGACACCCAGAAGCGGACATTAAATGCAAGTTGGTTTCTTTCCACTGTAATGAGTAAGATCCCATGTTGAATACAACTCCAGAAAAAGTGAAGGAAGTGAAAGGAAACACTGTACAGCCAGGGAAAAAAAAAGAAGCTGCATCTCAGGCCATTCCAAACAATGACTTTATTTTCTGTGGAACATCACCATGGCAGCCCCCACAGCAGCATCGACATCCTTCCCATAAACCACAGGGAATGGAAAAATCCTTTCCACTTCCTGCCTCAGTACCTCGTTCCTGGCAAGGGCACTCCCACTCCCCAGAATCCTCCTCACTCCCATCTCCATCAGGCGCTGCACAGGTAACATGGAACAGAGGTTTTCAACGATGCCACGGCACAGAGCTCTGGTTACGTGACCCAGGGAGAGGTCAGAGACAGCAATATTGGTCACTGATGCCAACTGCTCAGGAATGTGTCTCTCTCCAAATATGGTTGGGTGGACAGAGAGCTTGCTGTCATTTTGGGCCAAGGCTGCTTTGATTATCTTTGTATAGATGGCAGACTCCTGAACCTGAAGTCCTGCAGATGGGAAATATCATGTTACTAATCTGAAAGGGTCTAGTCTATCTTACATGTAGAGACTTAAAATGGACACTGATCCACCTGTTCAGCAAAATAATTGTGTATCTTTTTCCATGTCCCAAAGGTAATTGCTCTTCCAGGATTATGAACCACAGTTCTCCCATCCAATCGTATCTAGAATCTGCGATACTAGAAATCTTTTTCCGATTACAGAAACTGCCTTTCCTGATAATACAGCTGTTTGCCTACACTGTGCTAAGTCACACAAAATAACATCTTTAATGGCGGGATTGCACACGAATGCAAAGTTCACTTCAAGTATTCACTGAAAGAACAATTTCAGAACTTATTTCTGTATTGCAAAACCCAAGAGATTATTAAAAAAACAACTGTGAAGACCATGTTTAAAGCACTTGGAAAATATCACATGAGTTTGAGTCTTAAAATCCATTGGAGTGCTGCAAAATACACAGCAAAAGGCAACTGATCCAATCAAGGGACTCTTTTAGACCGCAGTCATACAAAATTAGAGGCTGTCCTCAAATCTGCTGACCTTTGCTTTTGAAAAACTTGCAAAAAATAATTCTCTCGTGTTCTTGAAACAAAGTAAAACCCAAAACCTCAAGGCAATGTGAACGTGGAGTCCAAGCATGACTGTCCCAGCATGTTTGTAAGCTTCAGCAGGAAATTCCAGAGATCTAGCAAGCATGACCCAAGAGTTACGTCCTCGTTCCCTGTATGGCATGACAAAACAGCTCTAGGCTTGTTCCTTTGCCTTAGCTTCCTTTTACCTTGCTGCTCAACCTCAATTTTAAGCTTACACTATCCTTGAAATAGCTTACCTAGCTCTTCTGTCCACTGTGCCACCATGTCCACAAATGTTGCTAGCACATTGCCTCCATTAAGTGATGCTGCCACTGCCAAGTAGTCACCATTGAAGTAGGGAAAATAAGTAACAGCTGAGGAAGGATCTGGTGTCTCTGGAGGCTGGAAACCCGAGGGCACTGAGATAGTCAGCTGAGCAGAGGTACTGATATTAAGAACTAGAACACAAAAGAAAAAAAAATTATAAAAAACCCCCACAGTGTTTTACTAGGCTACCCTGAAGGACAATGAGAAAACCAAATAAGATACCAAAATGATCATACCTGCATCAGTCCTCTCAGTCAGACAGGAATAAACAGAGCACTGGAAGTCTCCCAGAGCAATTCCTACTTCTGCTCCTTTGGGTATTCCATGCCATGCACAGATTGTCCTGCCTGCAATACTGCCAGGGTCGCCCACCTCTGGAAGCAAGTGAACAGGAAAGCCGGATTTTTTCAATCTGCAATCAGAACAATATTATTGAAGGAAAGCAGTATGGGCATGTGCGGCATGACTACAAAGACCACTTTGAAGTCACAGATGAACCTGGCCATACATTTGTGGCTGCTGGATTTATGGATGCTTTCACCTATTTAGAAAGCTTTGTCTTGGACAAGGGCAGCATTCCAGTTCAATGGGCTGGATAAACTGGAATAGTGTAGAAGAATAGCTTTCCTTTATATGCAATCTGATCACCTGAGATTATACAGCAGTACTTGTTCAGCAAGTTTAACCTACTGATGTCATATGGACAAGCAGTTCCAGGGTAAAGGGACAATCGCAAAAACAGCAAAAAGAGCAACTTCTAAGTGTCAAAGAACTTAAAGCTGTCATGCAGTTAGTGGTCCAAAACCAAATCACAGTTAAGTCCAACAAACTCCTTACACAATCAACTGCAAGATACACTCTATTTCTACAGCAACAACGTCAGATTAGTAGACGTTCAGTAGGCCAAATGCAAGTTTCTGTCATTCTTTCATACCTTCATGAGCAGATCTTTTCACCTTGGAGTCCTGGCCTAACCTAAGCCCTGAAATATATAAGGCCTTAGCACTCAGCCCTGAAAGAGCAAATCATTAAAATAAATATGTAAATAAAAAAACAAACTGATTCCCTGTAAGACTTCCTGTAGCCTAATAACTCTTAGGTATTATCACAAGTAAGTCTTAACAGTTATGAAGGAGTTCAGCTGACAGAACTAGGGAGTAATAACTGTCTTTTACCATCACAGAGGTAACACCTTGGCTGCAGTCTGCACTTGTCCGTCCATCCATCCCACCACAGAAAGGGAGAGAACAGTATGGTATACAAGGCCTCACTGACGAGTCTCTCAGCTCTGCTGTCTTAGGTATTTCTAAAAATACTGTGCCAGTTTTTATATAATTTAAACATATATACCTTTCAAACCAGAGCAAACTCTCAATAGTTCCTCAGTACAGGCCACACCACAATTGATTAGGAGTAACTTTCAATCACTTTTTATCTGTAACCCATTCATACTTAGGGCCCAAAGAGGTGTTCACATTGCCTGACACAAGCAATGCACAAAACCTACTGAATGACCTTAGCACTTACATGTCCGTATTCCAGCTTTTGCTTCTGGAATTAAAATATCCCCAGCTTGCAGCATTCTGTATGGACATCAGTGGCTTCTTCAGGTCACACAACATGGCAACCACATAGTCATGGATAGTGCCAGCTGCATCATAAGACTTCAGAAAATCTGGACTTTTAAACAAAACATTTTAAAAACAAAAACAATGAGGGGTACTTTAAGGCAGTGGGAGCAAGATTACTTCCATTGCTACAGGGAACTTCAGACGTGTGGTCCCATCTAAAAATGAATCAGCCACCTTCAGTGATCAACCTGCATTTTGTTAGTTTGGTTTGGTTTTTTTAAATGGAATTTGTTTTCCAAGCTGTTAGGACAGCAGCAATACTTATCTCCTGATGGAAGATGGAGAGACAGCAGCTTTAAGGAATTAGTTGTCTAGGTTCAAAAGCATGCCATTGCAAAAGTTACCAGGAAGGTAGTAATCGTTTGCATAAAAAAAATGTCACTTTGTTGATCCTGGAGCATTTCAGAAAAACAGGTAAATTCCTGCAGTTTCTCTAGGATTCACAAATTGTACGAATGGAAATGTACCAAATGGTGGAACAAAACAAAGCAGCTGGACACATTTATACAGCTCTAAAGCAAGATCATGCCATGCTCCATATATTTGCTGGACACACACTGGCGGAAACAAAGATCTAGTAAGTTTTTGCCCATTTATTGAACCTGAACTCATTGCAGAGGAAGACATTGGCTCTTTTAGAAACACAGCATACTGGATGAAACTGAAGGCAAATCTTGCTGATGCCAAGCTGTAAGTGAAAAATCGTATCCTCTGCAAACATGCCACAACAAAGCAGACCATTCCTAACACCTCATAAGGATCTCAGTGTCTAAGGGAGGAAGGAACTAAAATTAATTTAGGGACTGTTTGTTTTAGCATCTGGCAGTAACCAGACAAAGCAACTCTGTTACTGTTTTAGGCATGCTTGTACTTTTCACAATCTGCACAAGGCAAAATTATAGTGCTCAAAGTGCATTAGCAGAGCTCCTATGAGTGGTAGGGCGGACTAGAATTGTTCTATGATACTTTAAGGCTTCTGTTACTATATGGTCAAAAGCTTTTCTTTCTCTGAAAGAGATCTGTAGTATTTTTGTGAGGTCAGAGACTCTTGTATGCTCAGTTGCATATAGTTTATATTGAATACTGACATTTTAAATATTCTTTGACTACTTAATATTATGAATACAGAGAAACACAGTCCCTCAGCCTGTAGTGGCATTAACATGCTACAGGAATACTAGCTGTCACATAAATTCAAGATGAGAAACTGCCAGTGAAACAGCTTGATGTACCTCTTCTTTAAATACCAGTAGACTGTGGCACACCCAAATCCTGTAGCCAAGCTGATATGTGACTGTGGCAGAGGAAGAGAAGAGAGGAAGGTGGGACTGCAGCGGCTGTCTTGCCAAGTAATCAGATGACTGACCTCCTGCGGCTCAAACGTAGGGCCTGTACCACACTCTGTCCACTTGCAACCTGAAACACACAGTATCTGAGAAGTACAGTGACTTCCTGCAGTGTAGTCTGCCTGGCATTCTTCATTTCTGGACACTTGATAATTTGTCAAATATATTGGAAAAAAGCAGAAACAGAGCCAGTAGTGACTGTAATCAAATTAGTTAGTCATAGTTTTCAGCCCTAGATAATGTCATAATGCCAGTCAACCTTTGCTAAAACAGAGAACAGTATGCAAGACCTTCCTTCTCTATAAGCACTCCTAGTATCTAGAGGAACAAGCAGCTTGCTCCTTGAGATATTAATGATACAACTCAAATAACAGATGACCCACAAAAAAAAATCATGGTTCTGCTATGGGAGGTAATGAGCTGATGTGACAGCCCTCACATACAAACCTTATCTGGGATCTGCCATGTCATGACCCTAGAGGTTGTATCAGTAACGAACTGCCTATGATAGATAGCACATAGTTTCATCACCTTTTGAGCCAAAGCAACAAGAAACCCAGATCTATATGTATTAAGCAACAGACTGCAAAGTACTCAAGAGTATCCCTCCCCTGTGCTACGCAACAAAGCTTCACCAAAGGTATAATAGGGTTTCATTCAGTTTTACCAGTCCAGCATGTTCCTTTTAAACAGAAAACACTACACCTTTGATGAAACCTTCACATCCTTTCACGTGAAGGCCTCAGCTAAATTATGGCAACTTCTCAGAGCTTTCTCAGCAATGTCTGCTATTGCTTCGGTCCAGGGCGCTACTTCCTGCCCCGACATGCTCACCACAAGCAGTCCTGCAAAGGCAGCATACGGTCCTGGCAGAGCAGCAGACTAAGCAGAAGCTGAGCTCAATCACTGGCATGTGATGTTTGCTAGCACACTCCATGGCACAGCTTCAGCCTCTAGACAACTACTGCTCTCCCAGGTGATGCCTGGCCACGGTGTGGGGATACATGCTGTCTCCAGCTGGCTCTGTAACTGAGGCAACCTTTTGGTTTTTGGCTGGGGATGGGAGCAGAATTTCAAGCTGTGCTGTGCCGCTAGCCCTACAGGTCAGAAAAGAGAGCTGGCTGCTTAAATGACTAGCACAAATATGGCTAAAGAGTCTGCCTTGGGCTGGATACAGGGATTTGAAGTTACACTCATACAGTTAAAAGCAGCCATGAAAGCTGGGAAGTACTATGTGAAACATGCAAAGCAAACACGTACTTTTTCTTGTTCCCTTAATTCCCTGTTCTATCAAGTCTGTTTGAACTGGATTTCCAATTGGTTTGCTTTTCTAGTTTTAAATGGATTCTAAGAAATATTATTAACCATAAATCTAACCCTAAAGGATGCTATTAAAAATGTAATTTGTGTCCCAAAGCGCATGGATTCACTTAGTCTGTTCAAAACAAGTGAGAGCAAACACCCTCTTTCACTTGATAGAAATGAAACAAAAGTGGCATGTGGCTTTAGCAAATAAAATATTAACCAATATGGCGTAAGAATCTATGTCTACCACAAACCCATGAGGCTTTGTTATGCAGCCCTTGGGACAGCTGGAAAGCAAGCAACAGCTCCTTCAGTCCATCAGCCTTTGGATTTCTTTCTTTCTAATCATTTTTGTATTTAACGTAAAATTACAGCCAGCAATGAATAGCATAGTGTCTCAAAGCAATTAAGACCCTGACAACTTTTGACAGGCAGTGACCAGCACTTTTGGGAAATCTGTTATGTGGTTTACAATAAATCTTTTCTTAATCTGCGTAACTCCTATTATTGTAAGACTTGTATAATTGTTCAGATGTGCGCATCATAAAGTAAAGAGAAAGAACACATGGAACCACATTCTGAAAGTCTTAAGACTTCAGTAGGTTTATAGCATGTTAGCCAAGAAGATAATCCATCCCTATCTCACAGGGCTGGAAATCCAAGGCCTGAATTTTTCAAACATTCTTGCTGTCACAAAGATTATTTGAGTATTTGCACAATCGAGCCTCATGTGACTACCTCACTGTGGCTGATTTTGTTTGAGGTCTTGGCCCTTTATTCTACAAGCAGCTGAGTATTCAGAATCATGACCACAATCCTTTCTCAGCTCCTACTATCAGAAGCGTAAGAAGCAAGCTGATTGTAACATGACACTCTATGACTTGCTAGGAAAAAAATGCCTTGAGATTTTTTCTTGGGGGGGGGGGGGGAGGACAGAAAACATTGTTTACTGAACTTGAATTTTTCTCTGTACTTTCAAACAGCAATGCAAAATAGCATAGCGATATTCACTGTTGGATACCTACTGCTATGCACATTCTAACAAAGATCAAGCATAGCTTATTTTTCAAGGCATACACAGAACTGCTAATACTGCTACTGTAGAATCATTAGAAGGTATTAAGATACTGGGCAACAGCTAGATAAGTGTTTTATGAGGTGAACAACATTCCCCCTGCCCCCAAGTCATTCACATGATGCAGAAGTTCTTTCAACTGGCAGCAGATAGCATATGATGGACAAACAAATAACAAGCCACAAAGATGTTATTCCTCCTTCGTATTAATAATTGTGCTGACTCTACAGGGATCTCATAACACTAAATCCTTTAACTAATCTGTGTAAACACATTGTTAACTATAGTCAGTAGCTGAAATTTCAGTAATTAAAGCAAAATTCCCACAGAAGATCTTCTGTTAATTCTGTTTTATGGAAGACCAAAGTGAACATGCAGCAGTCTCCTACAAATCACTTCAGTGTTAAAATTTTGTTTTCTGCATCGTAATACTCTGAACAGGGATGCCAAAGAATTAATGTTACCTTTATCTCTTTTCCAAAATACAATCCCATGCATTTGTCCTGAAATGCCAATGTGACTGACTTTTTGAAGCTGCTGCTGAGGTAGAGCAGCAAGGCATTCATTCAGTGCTCTTACTATTCTCCAGACATTCTGCTCCATTCCCTGCAATCATAAAGCATTATTCTGAGCATGAAACCATTAGGATTCAACACAGTGTATTTAATAAAACAATGCTACTCTAGTCAGAAGTGAAGAACAGAATTCATTTAGCTTAATAGCATGTATTAGAATAAGATTCACTAAACTGAAAAAAAAAAAAACAAAACCACAAAACCACAAAAACTAAAAACCAATACTAGCAAGTTGAGAATGAGATAACAGTGTCTTAAACTGAAGGTCAAATATTTCTTAATTTCCTAAGTTACCATGCTCAACTATATCTTTTAAAATCCATTAACACTCACTATGTGCTTTCATTAGTTCACCTCATATATTGCTCTTCTTTTTCCTGTGTGTTCTGACTGGCATGCAGTCTCCCTTACATCTTCCTAAAGCTCCTCCCTATCTACTCACTGTTGATTTTGATAACGCTGATATTTCTATTCTGGATACTCTATTCCTGGAAGTGCCCAGCAAAGCAATCTACTCTGCAAACTGACCAAGCCATGCCACAACAGGAGCTGTATTGCAGCTTTCACACTTCAGAGATTCACTTTCAAAGATTCAGATTACTTTGTGACAGACCAGTATGAAGATTATAAGCAAAAGTATTCAAATACAGCCTACACGTAGATATGAACTAATCTATGCATACATACTTTTGGCTGCATAAACATGACTGTAGGGAGGAGGGTTGGCCTGTTTGGTATCTTTGCTCAGAAATTAGTCCCTGGACTCATTACAATACTGGGCCAGAGGCACGTTGATACATAGTTTTTATGATTCTGATTCATCCTTTCTTAGACTGACCAACACAATGAATGTAAAGATCTTTTAACAGGACTACATGTTCCTGGTTATTTCCACGGGGAATTTCCACTTATGATTCCATCTCACATTAAAGTACAAAATATCCTTCCACTTGGCAAGTGGCTGCTGTTTCCTGACTGGAAATGTCAAAGACAAGGTAAGGTGATGGTTCATGGGAGAACAGTTTTAGATTGTCTTATGCAACTTTTCAAAACCTGGGTCCTTCTTAAAACAAGAAGCTTTACTTGCCTTTCTTGAACAGTAAGCAGAGAGCATTTTAATTCTACTTTCAGACATCCAGACACATGCTACAACCATCTCCATCATTCTAGGTCAGGAAAACCACCAAGGTCTGCATAACGTAGCAACACAACCCTGCCATGACAAGGCAAGGACAGTATCCTGAAATTGCCAGCAGTGCTATCTGCCACCCCTTACCTGTGGTCCAGCTTCCAAGCTAGCGGTGTTTGCCTGCGTCTCCCTGGAGCAGCTCTCTGCCACCACCTGCCCTCGCTCTGCCCCCATCAACAGGGCTGCCTTAACCGATGTCGTGCCCAGGTCTATGCCCAGGACGCAGGCAGGAGCAGGCCTGCCTCCTGCCTCACTGCCTGCCATGGCCACGGGTAGAGGGGATTGCTTTCACCTTCGCCACACACGGGTCTCTCTACATGGAGGCCGGACTGCCACCCACCATACTGAGCCTCACACTGCTCTTTGCTGCCCCTGAGGTGGCACCTGCCCCAAGAGCCAAGGGTGCCAAAGGCACAAGCAGTGTGGGCTGCGACCCCAGCAGCGCGCAGAGACTAGGCAAACTGGGCTGGTAGAGCAGCCTGGACTTTGCCCTCTGGCTGAAGGTGTCTCCTCTCAGCAGTACCTGGGCACTATCCCTCCATCTTGAGCGTGACAAACCGTCCCTTCCCCAGCCCTCCGCGGTGACCTGCACAGCTTTACACGAAACTTAAAAAAAAAAACAAAACCAAAAAAAAACCCCCAAAAAACAACCAAAGCGACGAGCCCTCCCTCTGCTCCCAGCTCTCCCTCCTCACTGACTCGCCGGCACCGGCCCAGCACCCAACCCGCGCTGCCACACCCAAGATGGCAGCCGAGGGCAGCCGCACCGGCGCAATACGCGCGATTGGCACTGGGTGGGAAGTTGATAGGCGGCTGCCTCACGTGAGAAGCTGAAAAGGGAAGAGCTGGGGCTATACGGGACGGAGCTGCGGTGCGGGTAGGAGGTAGGCGTCTTTTCCTCAGTACTGCTGCCTCGGTATTAGTGCATCCTAAAGCGTGGGATGGCCCCGCTTCACCATGCTTCCTGAGGGAAGGACGCTGGGGACTACAAGTCCCAGCATGCACCGCGCTGCTGGGGTGGTGGTGGGGGCGCTGGTGGAGATGCGGTGGCTGCTGAGATTTGTAGTCCCGCGCTGGGGGCGGGGGAAATCCCTCTGGGAGCCGTAGCGCGGTGTGGCGGGAGCGGCATAAACTATGAGGTAAAGATGTCTCCGGGGGAGTCTAGGCAGAGAGAGGGACTGAAAGACTGGTGCTCTCTCGGGGGTGGTGAGGGTTCCTCAGCCGGGCTGGGCTGGGGGCCGTGGTGCTGGGGAGGGAATCATTGCAGGGAGCTGCCAGCTGAGGGGATGGGCTGGTGCCCTCGCAAATTGTGTGCGTCCTGAGCAAAGCCTTCTCCTTACTTTTTCTGCAGCTTGTCCACCATGAGGATGCAATACCTGCTCCCCACTCTGCTATACCTCTCGCTTGTGCTGCTGGGGCTTGGCGGTGAGTGTTTGGTCATCCCAGCTTGGGCCCACAGGGCTCCCCTAGGCAGGGGCCAGCTCCAGACTAGTAAGAGGTGGAATAGGGCTGCTCTGCAGTATCTCCATCACGCCTCTCTGGGCAGGCCTGTGTCTTCTTTCACGGGTTACCTTTGGCTTGGTTTGCTCACACTCAGACAGTGCTATGCTGAGGCACTGTTGTGATGGAGCACTCGCCTTGTGCTCTGAACTCACCTCTGCAGAAGCAGATTAAATACTGTCTGTGGTGCAGTCAGTGGTAAACTGGAGAGCTCTCCTGCACTTAAATAACTTCTTAAGAACGCTGTATAATATATGGCAACATGAAAAAAAGGTGTCCGTGGCAACCTGTTTATCTCTGCATTTCTGGTCTTATTTTTATATAGCTCTTTGGTTTTCCTCTTGTCTCTTGTGTCCTTTAATCATACAGTGAATAAATAGACTTGGGATTCCAGATGTCAAAATTGTTGAGATGTGACCAGCTTATGGTTTTGATATCAGTTTCATTGGCACTTGGAATCTCGACCTCTCTTAAAGCATGATGTGGTATAACATAGCTGGATTGTTGTGAAGTGTACCCTCTAATAGCAGTATTTCAGAGCACCATATTAAGGTGCTTGTGATTCCTGAAGTATTAAGACAGTAAATGTATATTCTCTTGAACAGCTGGGTACGTGGTTTGAATTTGTGACCCAGGAAACAATTTTCAACTAAATTTGGGGCATTTATGACTCCTAAGTTACTAGGATCACATCAAGAAACAGTTAGTATGGGTTTGAAGTACCTACGGCCTTCTCTTGGCATGAACTTTTGTTGCACTTCAAATATTTAAATTGCTTCCTTCTAACATGTTCAAGTGACAGTTATTTACTTCTCCTTTTAAGTTGTTTAGTCGCCTTGAAATAAGCTGTACTTTTTTTGTTGTTTACCATGTGTACTAATTTTATTAAACTGACACTGGAGGTACCAATGGACAAAACCTTTATATCACAACAGAAAGTAGGTAGTGAAGGAGCTGTTCATAGTAATTGAGATTTGTGGGGTTTTTTTGGTTGATTGTTTTTTTCCCCCCCCTCCCCAGATGGAGTCATTGTATTGTCTGTCCCTGAAGTGGTTTCATTAGAAAGTGGAAGTTCAACAAATGTCACTATATCTCTGAGGTAAATCATGATTGCATCTTTACTTTCTCTTTGGAACGGGGGCCAAGCGAGTGGATAGGACTTGGCTATATACTTAAGACTTTCCTGCAGACTCAGTTAATTGTTCATACAGAGTGAATCTCATTGGTGTGACTGGCCAATTCTAAACTATTACATCGCTTGGTACCAGTATGGACCAAGATAGTGCAGCATTCTCACGAACAGCCTTGTTTGTTTGGGCTTTGACAATATCCCATGCCGTTTGTATGTATGGGAAGTTGAGCAGGAAAAGATGTTTTATACTGTCTGCCCCAAACTGGCTTACTGAATTGTCTTCCATAAGTGGACTTATAGTTCCTCCATTTCTAAAACTGATGCTTAAGAGAAACTTGCATTTCCTAGAAGGATCACCAAAAAAAACCCTACCAAGCAAACAGAACTTGCCATTTCTAGTAAAGAAATGCAGCTGTTCCAGACTGGAGGCTGATGCACCTTAGTCTCATTGTTTAAAACAGTGCATTTTTTACCCATGTTTTTTCTATGTCAGCCTCTTCTAAGGAAAGGATTGTTAAACCCATGCACCCCTCCCCTTTGGGATCTCAAAGTTTGAATAAAGGGAACAGTCAGATGTAAATGCAAGAATTGTGATAGAGGAAAATAGCAAAAGATGGCTGCAACAGTCTAGAACTTTTGTTTTTGCAAAGAAAGATGTGGTGTTGTAACTTTTCATGGACGAGTAAAGACATTTGAACCTTATGATATTTTATGTGCTGCTGTACAATTAAACCTCCTGGACAAATGCTCAGTGGAGTTCTCTGGGAAAGTTGTGCAGGACTATGTCACTTGGAGGGTTTTTATTTGAGAGTGGTTTTGATTTTGTCTTACTGCACTGCTATAATTTCTGCCCTTCATCACCCCAAGTACATGACCATCATTTCTGCCCCTCTTTACCAGCAAAGGGTTAACAAGCACAATGATAGAATTCTGGTGGCAATGACTTTGTTCTGCCGCTTGAGTGGAGAAGAGGGAGGTAAAGTGTGGCCATGTAACTGTCTAGTGCCTGTCACTAGTTCAGGTAAAAGAAATAGTACAGTGCTAACATACTTTGGTGCTGGTGTTCCTCTGACTACTAGGTAGGTACTGTTGTGTATGGACTGTTCATTATGTTTGTAACAGCTGTGAGGATTTAGCAGATACTGTCCTGCAGCCCTGAAGCAATCTTTGTGAACTCAGGCACAGGTCTAACTTGTTTTTTCTGCTTTCACAGGGCTCCATTAAATGAGACACTGGTAATAACCCTTAATATTACACACTCATCAAAACACAGCACCATTGTTGAACTGCCTCATGAAGTAAGTGACAGAACAGACTTCTGACCTTATGCAAAATCCTACTGCTGGTATGGTGCGACTCTCCTCTTTCTTTCCTCCACTTTACCTTGCAGGTACAATTGCCTGCAGGTCACACTAAAGCAGACTTCCAAGTGAAAGCAGATGATGTTGGACAAGTAACAGTTTATCTTTATACCAGTAATTCCAACTTAACTGGGTGAGAAACTGGTTTTTATTTCCATTTACTATCCTACAGCTTCCTAAACTTTGGGGTAACTATTCCCTCCTTATAGTTAAATAGTTAATGGGACATGGGTGGTACGTAGTTGAGAAGATGTGGTTACCCTCCCACAATCCTCAAGATATTCAGATAAATACAGGGTATGGAAGCAGAGTGATAGTCTTGGTATATTAGATTTCATTACTAGATGGCTGTGGGTTCTCATGGCTCCTTAGTCTGGTTTTAATAACCCCTCCCAAAAGTATCAAAACTACATGTCAGCTTTTCTGATCCAGGAAGCATTTGGTTGTAAATCTTCAGTGGGATACTATTCTCACTGCACAAAACTTGCTCTGGAGGGCTAATAGCCTGATGCAGCTGTGTGCCCACATCACTACCATGAGATACAAGTGGTTTACTTTCTAGTTAGAGAGCCCTCTTTTCACAGATGCCAGTCCTCCCTAGTACAAAAACAGTCTAGTAAGATGGAGAAAGCTGGATTGTATGTGCTTGTTGCCCAGATGCTACTGAGCAACAGGATGTTCCTGTTTTACTTCCTCATTTTGCTTCCGCTTTTAAGACTCAAAGCAAATGCAGAGGCAAGCACATGAAAAGCTCAACAGGACAGGCGCTATCATGAGGCTTTGCTGGCAGAGTGTGAAAAGTGAAACTCTGCTCTTGCATAACAGACCTCGTGCTAAGAGTGGAAGCCATAGGCACAAGATGACCTTTTTGAAGATTTCTATGGTAAAAGAATGGAAAGGAAAGAGTGAGACAAGAAGGAAAGGGTAGGTTGAAGGTAGGAGTGGGAGAGGCCCTAAACATAACAAGGACACTAAAAGAAAAGGGGAGCAACTCTACTGAAACCAACTCTCAATCTTTATTGTCTTGTCTCAACACCTGGACTCTATTTTCTCTCTCAAAGCAGAACAAGGCAAAATCTGCTGAAAAAATGTGAATAGACCAATTAACTAATTCTATTTGCATTAACCGTCAGACCTAGGATTCAATTTCAAGTGATTCATAGCATCGTGGTGAGATATGCTGATGAGGTGATTGGCTGGATCTATTTCCTTGCCTGGTCTATCTCCTTTTATCCTCAACTCTTTGAGAACTGGCGACGAAAAAGGTAAAGAGACTTAAGATGTGTTTGCAAGTCACTTAAGCACTTTGGCAAATTGTCTTCCTAGCTTCAGTTACATCCATCCTGGTTACTGTGAATTATGCATGGAAAGACTAGGGAAAAAAGCAAGGCAAAGACAGGGCCTGAATAAATGCAACCCCAGTGAGCTTTTATGCATGCAGGTCAGAGGAAGCTAAGTGCATCTTACAGACACCTAATTCCGTAGTTTGGCATACAATACTAATTTGTGACAGAGGAGACTTCCCCATTCCCTTTGGTGTCGTGTAAATCACCTGGCTGAGCCAATTGTGATGACCACCTTCAAAGATTACTTACCTTATAAGCTGCTTATCAGACAGCTCCTTGTAGTGTTGTGATTAGGCCAGCTCCCTTTAAACTAAGAGACTGTAAGTGGAAACATTATTATATATGAAAACTAAAGCATTTGTTTTGGCAAAGATGCACGACTGCTTCTATGGATTCAGGCTGGAATAGTTTTATCAGACTAGCTGAGCTCATGGAGGGGTGAAGTTAAACAGCAGGGACACAACCTTGTCAGTGAGTGCTGTTGTGAGTACCAGTGCATGGCATATGAGGGATATTTCACCTTGGTTCCTGATGAACTCACAGCATCATATTCTCACAATGCCTGCAGCTTTCGCTTACATCAAAAATTGCCTATAAATCAGTACATTGTAGGGTCAAGTTGGCCTTTGAACTGCCTGTAATGCTCTGATGCATTTTTCTCATACTCTTTTTTTTTTTTTTTTTTTTTTCCCCCCTCTTCTCTAGTGTTGTTGGACTAAGCTTTGACTTTATAGCATTAAACCTTACTGGCTTTATAGCATACAGTGTATTTAATGTTGGACTCTTCTGGATTCCCTTTATTAAGGTAAGCATAATTATCTCTTAATACTTGCTGGGGGGTGGGTATCTACAGAAGGGAGTTAAGCATCTGGTTGGTTTTGGTTTCTCTTACATTTAGGAGGAGTTCTTAGTCAGTTATCCCAGTGGGGTGAACCCTGTGGCTATCAATGATGTTTTCTTCAGTCTCCACGCAGTAGCTCTCACTCTCCTCATCATAATTCAGTGCTGCATCTACGAGGTAAGACTCAACGCTGGGCTGATCTGTCAGCTCTGGCAGAGCTCCCTCTGCCGGGCACCCCACCACTCACCGTTCACTCCTTTTGGGCTCCAAAGTCCTCTTCATTGCACTTTCATTGGCTTTTCAAGAAGTCAGGCTTCACAATCCAGCTACCTTTAATCTTTCTTGAGCCAGTAGCAACTCCAGTAAGCTTAGCTGCTTCAGCCTCATGGATGTTCTGGGCATATAAGTAAACTCCTTAGGGACTAACTAAGGCAAACAGCCAAGTTCATAAAGTTACCAAACAGATATCTAGCCAGCAAATAGATTAAAACTCTACACAGTACAAATGCTGGTATGTGCTTTGCTGTTTTCTCACTACTTGGAGCATTCTCCAAGCTAGGACAGGTCTTTTGGAATTCCCTGCAATTCAAACTTTCAGCTTTTTTTCAACTTCTTTTCTCCTAAAACAGCTGCAAAGGCCCTTTTATAATTCCTGCCCTTTTCAGGTGAGACTGATTGTTATAGTCAGGTGGTTCTTTATTTAATTCCTGTTGTAAAAGCCTCTGATCTGAACAGCCAATTTTCTCTAGGTGGTAACTGTTTCTCTCTTAGGGTGCTTCCTTTGGTGGTGGTAAACTTAAAACTGTAACAGCCCATTTGTTAGCACTGCTAGGTGCAAGAGTCTTCTTGTGAAGGCAATTATGAATCTTTTACCATGATGGCATTAGCAGCCTTTTGCATATATAGGAACTCTTGATATCATCAGACTGAACTCAGGAGGTTGTTACAGACATGGCACTGATAATAAGCATTATAAATACTCTAAGAATACTGCCACAATATTGTTTCCTGCTTGCTCATGGACAGTGGTGTTCCAAAGGATTGATGTTGAGTATTGCTCATCAGCTCTTGCAACCCTACAGCTGGTTGCTGTAGCATTCATTTAATTTTAGAATTCCCTTGTGGTATGAGCCTAACTGGTATGACAACAGGTTTGAACTGTAACCTTGCATAGTCCTGAGCATATTCTATATCTTACAGTGTGTTGGGGGATGCATGACCTAGGTCAGTCTAAGTGTATCCACATTTCTGTTTCAGAGAGCAGGTCAGAAAGTATCCAAAGTTGTTGTTGGACTACTGGCACTTGCATGGATCTTCACATTTACAACACTCTTTCTTGCTGCAGCTGAGGAAATGACATGGCTACAGTTCTTATTCTGTTTCTCTTACATTAAGTTAGCAGTCACACTGATAAAATATTTTCCACAGGTAAATCTGAACTTTTCTGCTTTTATATTATATTCCTGTCACCCCAAGACTGTAGTGTATGCTTTTGAAAGTCTGTCTGGACTAAACCAGCAGTGATTATTTATTAAATATTTTAGTGACAAAACCAGTATTGTTATACAGAGGGCTTTTTAAATGTTAATCTCAGAAGTGCTTGTACATGACATGCTGACTAACTTCTTGTTACACTGTCAGGCATACATGAATTTCTGTCGGAAGAGTACTGAGGGATGGAGTATTGGAAATGTATTACTAGACTTCACTGGTGGAAGCTTTAGCCTTCTCCAGATGTTTTTGCAGTCATACAACAACGGTAAGGCTGGAACTGAGGTGGTGGGGCCTTCTTAATGGGGTGGGAAAATCCTGCTACAAAGCAGATACAAACTGGTAGGTTATCTTAGGAGAATGATGTTTGTGCTATAGTATGGGTAGCTCTTCTTATACTAAGAATAAAGAATCTGTTTATATTCCTTCAAGATAGAAAATGAAATAGCTATTCTGAAGAAACCACAGGAACATTTATTAATTAGCTTTGCATAAGACATATACCACAGTCAGTCTTAAGGTGTGTTTAAGCAGTCCATGTAATAAACATAAACTTCTCTAAGATGTATGGCATGACCTTGTAGTCTTGCAACAAGACTACACTTGAGGAGTTAGTCTTAACTCTCTAATTTTGTGCTTGTTAGATCAGTGGAAGTTAATCTTTGGAGATCCAACCAAGTTTGGCCTGGGTGTCTTCTCCATCATCTTTGATATTGTTTTTATGGTCCAGCACTACTGCCTTTATAGGAGACAAGGGTACGAACCTTGTGAATAACATCACTTGTGAAGACAAAAACTTTAAATTGAACTTTCCCCTGCCCTGGCTGAGGGCTTTCAAGATGCCTACTGCCAGTTACCAGAAATACTGATCCTGATCTCTGTTTTATACGTTGATCCTCTCTGGCATGGAACACAAGCTGTTGCCTTGCCAGATGCCTTAAAGGACAGCAAGCTATCACGCCACCACTTGCAACTGGAGGACTCATGCCTGTTGAAGCTGCTGTCCAAGCAACACATGGCTTTTTCCATTAGCAGCAAGAAAGAGAAAGACCAGAGTGACGGCCTTCTGAGTGGAAGTGAAGCACAAAGAGCAGAGTTCTGGCTTCCAAAAATCTGAGGTCATCTTTAAGCAACCCCTTAATGTAATGACTGAAGAGCAATATCTTAGTGTAATGACTAAAGACTGTGGATCCAAGTGCTGCCGCTCACTCCTCACAGACAGATCACAGTAGAACACCACTCAAGTTGGCTGTTAACAGTTGTAGTGGCACATAAAAAAATGAGATTGGTAGCAAATACACAAATACTAGAACCTGAACTCTTTATTCAAATACTGAGAAGCAGCAGAAGCTATTCTTGTTTCACTGAAAGCTCTTTCAAAGGTGCTAAGACAAGTGCTCAGATTTATCTGAGTACTTCTAGTGCACTAATTTTCATTTTGCTCAGTTCTACTGACATGCCTTGAATCCTAAACAGTGGATGGCAAAGATTAAAGATTTAGAAATAATCTCTTTGATAAGTGGATCATGTTAACAGCCCTGTGATTAAAGTTTAAACATATTGTTTTGTTCCTGGGCAACTTTCTACCTGGTTAGAGATGGAGGTCCTGAGTTACTTGAAGGTAAGCATTATACCCTTTGAAAGAACTAGAAGGGAATCTGTGCATTTGTACTTGTCTTACTAGGTGTCCACCTAAGGAAAAGTAGAACCCCTTCTCCCCCTACTAGAGACCAGGTGAGGTTTGACAGCTCACTAACACTACAACTACCCACCAGTGAAATCAGACCGTACTAACCTCAGACTGCATTGTGTTGATGTAGTCCACAATCCACTTCCAAGCTAGAAAAAACATCTCAGCCAGAGGCATTCAAGTGATGTGGCATTCTTAAATGTATGGAGAAACAGCTCAAGAAATCCAACTTTGTTTTATTGTGTGTAAAGTCAAGTGAAATAGCAGTACAAATAGCAGTGTATCTTTATAGTAACAAAAATAACTTCAACTTGAAAGCCTTAAAATTTACTACTGAATTCTTAAGTTACAAAATTCAAAAGCAATATTGTAATAATTCCGTAGATATAAAAACAGTAAATAGGCATCTGCTGGTGTGTACAGAACAGTCTGAGATGCATTAATCGCAACATCCGTACATGGCACAGCAGTAATGTACTGAATAAGTTAGTCTGCCACCTCCTCATGTTCTATTTACAACAGCTTACCTGAAGACTGCTTAAGGAAAGTATAGATATGTATAAATCAACTGAAGGGGATTAAGAACTCCAGTTTTTTGATAACTGTAAAGCTAGCTGGTGAACAAACCACTAGGATGCTAGATAATTAACTTAGTGTTGCAGCAAGAATCTTAAATCCTGTGGCACGTTGATTTAAACAACTTAGTATCTTACTAGAAGTTTAAATTTGGTCAAGAGGCACTTGTGCAAGTTATTCATCAAGATATTCATCTCTTCCATCCAATGAATCAGTGATTTAAGCAAAGTCTTCTAGAAGACAGACCAAAATTCACCCCTGCCATTTCAAGCCTGATCAAAGTGGAATGAAGAACTGAAGACTACAGCTACAAGCAGCTCTTTTGTTAAGTTCAGCAACAGTGTTTTCTTTCCTGCTCCATAGTCCTTTCATTTAAACTTGATTCATTTGATCTTGCAGATTACTTGGGAACAAGGAGAACTCGGGTTTTACTGACAGTGAAGCTGAACTGTAGGTAGTGTACTTCACAAGCATTAATTTAACACTTGTGTGTTACTTAGACAAGAAACAACTGAAGAGGCTGCTTTATACAGGGAATTGTTGCAGTAAACCATAATGCCCCAAACCCTTCAGCATACTCTGTCTAGCTAGCACACAATGTGGGATTAGTACAGTGCTCCTCCCCACAGCAGCGGGCAACTCTTAATTCTGGCATTTTAATTTGATAGCCTGGGGGGACAGGACAGCTCACTTCTAAAAGCTTAAGCACAGCAAACCCTCTTATCTCCCGTAGCAGAAACCACATTTCTTCTTAAAATAGGAAGCTTTTGTGCTACAAAAGAATCCTGGCAAAGTTAAGGCTTTTCCAGTTGCTTCCTTAGATAACTAGGGTTTGCCCTGTCCTCCTCAAAGCCATGACTACAATAAAGTCTTACCATGTACCTGCAGGGAAGACTTTAGAGAAGCACTCTGCTGAGGGGACTAGAGTTTTACTACTGCCAGTTACACCAGAGGAAGAAAAAAACAAACCAAAAATAGCGTTTACCACAGTTAGGAACATGCACTCCTTTCAGACAACCTGTTCAGGTCTAGCATTTGCTTCCTTGCTTGATATCAGTGTGTATATCTCCCTCCCCAACCCTTCCCCAACTTGATGATTGATTAGGACATCATGGATTGTTGCACAGCCTTCTGCAGAGATTGCCTGGTCACCAGCAGCCGTACCACTTCTTCATTCCTTTTTGTCAGCCTCTTCCTAGCTTGGTCATGGGTCACCATTGTCATATCCCAGCCATTCACCTAGGGAAAAAACAAAATGAGGCAGGTGCACAGACTCACAGGTGTCCTATCACTGCTCTATCAGCACTACGTAGTAGATACACTTATACCACAGCTCAGTTTGTTTATAAGCCCCACAAACTGTCCTGGAAAGCACCCAGAAGACTACTTCCCCCAGCAGAAACTGCTCTATAGTGTACACCTAGTAGTACATTATTATTTGTCTTATCTTGGTGTTTACCTGCATGATCTTATCTCCAATCTGAAGTCCTGCAACTTCTGCTGGGCCTCCTTCTGTCACCCTTGTTACATAGATACCCTGGGAAAAAGAATTGTGTTAATTTGTAAAATGTGGGAGCATTAAATACCCAAGGGCCATTCTAAGGCAGCGCAAAAATACTTTGTTGTATATATATTATGGGATTCTAGTTAAAAACAGGTTTTGTGTTGGAAAAGAGAAAAGGTGGAGAGCTAAGTTCAACTTAGTCTGCAAAGGATAATGTGGCAACAGAGTAATTTTTGTAGCCAACTATGTGAGAGGACAGAATACAGACGCAAGTGGGTTGAGCTTGCTGGGCGAGTTGGATATGCTCAGCCTTTTGCAGAGAGAGCTGCTGCAGAAAGCAAAGAGCATCTGACCTTGTCGGTCTTGTCTTCAGAGAAAGGATTCTGAGTAGGATCCTGATCAATGCCACCTCCAATGCTGAATCCCAGAATCAAATTGTCACCTTGACGAAGCTTATGTATTTCAATTCTTTGCTGAAAAGAGAAAAAGATAAAATAGCTGAGTATTGTGATCACTGGAAGAAATCTCAGGTGTGCCTCAAGACACAGGTACTTAAGACCCAGTCAGATTGTCTTTCACAGAGATACTGTAAACCTCCAGGAGCAGGCTGTGTCACAGCTGAGTGAGCTTACATATTGTAGGCAGACGGCTCTAAAACCCCTTGGTGGCACAGAACTATCACGTGGCACTTACTGTCTGTCTGTCAGTCACATGCAGCCTTGGTGTTGACAACAGTTGGCTCTGAACTGTTCTCAGCCCTGCCACAAAACAGCAGCACAGGAAACCCTCTGCAAGCCGATGCCACGATACAGCCAAGCTCCTTAACTACTCATTGCTTTACCGCTTGCCCGGAGATACAAGAGGAAAACACTAAAACCAGAGCAGGTCTCTTTAAACATGAGTCACGTCCTGATAACTGGCGGTCGCTCACAGCTAGACTCATCTTGCTCTTTATCCACATGCCTCGCGTTCCTGCCTAGCCCTATCCGTGGAAATAACAACCTATTATTAGGATGGTTCTTTTTCAAGATAACTTATCGACACGCTTTTGTAATCCTGAGGCAGGTTCCTTGCTGACGAATGCGGGCATCTGACAAACTTCATGCGTTATCCAAGTATGATATAAATGCCAGCTTGTGCTACTCTTGAGCAGAGATAAAAAGCCACGGATTTAACTGAAACAGTAACCACTCAACTCAGCTTCTTCGACCTGACCGAGGGGAAGGTGTCCCTGCTCGCTGCAGGGGGGTCGCACTGGGTGACCTGTGAGGGTCCCTTCCACCCCACACCCGTCTCTGACTCTCCCCGAAGAGCCCAGTCGGACACCGGCCTTCCCGAAGGGCGCTGGGACACAGACCGCCCGGCCACACCAGCACAGCTTCCACAGATGCAAGCGAGCCGAGCTTGCCGGCTGCGTTTCACCGGGGAGCGGAGAGACCTTGGTGCGTGGCTCCAGCGCCCGGCCCGCCCGTTACTCCGGCCGGGCCGGGCCGTGCTCGCCGCAGGCACTGACAGCCTCC
>VYZV01025234.1:60024-87783 GCA_013401275.1 Pandion haliaetus
CCTGACCGGCCTGCACGGCTTCATCTTCTACTTCCTGGCTTCCGTCCTCCTCTCCGTGCTCTTGGTGTTAAAAGCCGGACGGCGATGGAATAAGTACTTTAAATCCCGGAGACCGCTTTTCACGGGGGGGCTTATAGGAGGGCTCTTCACATATGTCCTGTTCTGGACTTTCCTGTACGGCATGGTTCATGTCTACTAAAACAACTAAGAGCCACAGTAGCTGCAGTGTTTTTTAATGAAGCAGGAGGACTGTTGCCAAAAGTCATCTACACAACTAGGCCAGCTTACCTTTTAAACCGTTGTTCATCGCTTGTATTGTTAATACCGTCAGTAAATTATATCCAAGTACAAATGAATCGGTAGTACTGTTCTAATTTAAACTGAATGTGAAACACCACTTGGATGCCTCCCAGGAATATCTGTTTGGTGGTGAAGGAATAACTTCTGTCCCTAATTGCAGGCACAACCGTGGGTTTTGGTTAATGTAGTCCCTTGTATTCTTTGCGTTTTGGGTAAGACACACCAATTACAATCCCTTCTAGATTTGCTGCCTGTCCCTGCACGCAAATACTAATGAAAGCAGTGTGTAGCACAGCCATATAAAAAAATAATCCACTGACACAAGGAGATACTGCACAGTAGCGTGCAATTAAGTGTATGTGAAGGTTTGGTACAGACATGTAATTGAGTTGCTAGTGCAAATGTTATTTCCACAATTGCTATATGTACACACTATCAATAAATGACATCATTGTCACAGATACTCTTCACTGACATATACAAGAGTCACTAAGTAACGCTCTCACAAGTCAAACACTTTGCTCCTTTTTAGTACAGTCGTGTGCAATGAAACATGACCAAGTGCAATGTCCTATTACCTGCTGGCTCACTCTGTGGTGAACACAGGTGTAAGCCTGCTGGCATTTTCTGTAACTGAACCGTGCATTGGTGTGGTTCCATATGTCTCTGGCAGGAACAGAAAGGAAAATCTGATCACCTGCCATACAGGTAATATCTTTGCTATAGACCTGCTTGTAGAAACTTAGCGTTTAATTGGCTTGCTTAGCGTAAGTATGTATCACAGAAGGCGGGGTGTGTAACCTAAAAAAATACACTGTACAGAAAAGTCTTGGAGAGCATTGCCCTAAAGTGACAAATTTTATTGCTGTACATTAAATACAAGGAGGAAAAAAAAAAAAAATCAAAGAAACAAGCTCCTGAGAAGGAATCTGGTTATGTTTTGACAACAGCAATGGTTAAATTAATGGTTTAATTGTGTTAAACAGAAGGTATAAAAAGGGAATATTCTAGAGACTTTTGGGGGCCTGAAGACTTAAATTCCGGAAATCGCTTTGGTCACCTAACAAAAGGATGTTGTTTTGTCAAGTTGAAACATTGGTTTCAGTAGAGCACGGTCAGCTTTATGTGTTACAATGAGCTACTTGGTCTCTGCGAGCTGTGCCTTGGCCTGATGTCACATGTGGGGTTCACTATGTGTTTCACCATCCAGAAATTATTCTAATACAATTAAGCTCTGACAGTCAAAAGCCTGTGCTGTTGTATTGGCATGGTAATTCTAATAGGCCTGACTAGTGGAGCCTGTCAGTTATACACACGTTAACTCATGGTTGCCTGGAGGAGAGACTTCTGGCATGACGAGGCAGCTTTGGAGGTGATTATAGCAACAGAGGTACACAGCTTATCATGAATTATTTTAAGTCCACTGTGTAATTCTATTCTAGCTAAATGTTTGACTCAATAATTACTTGCATCTGAACAGAAGCAGAGGGAGTGGACTAGACTGGGTGGGGTTTGCTATCGGTGACTGGATTTGGAGTTCGCCACTGCTAACAAAGGTGAATTTAATTTAGAACCAGTCTGTACCACCTTAAAGAAGTTAAAGCAGAAGCGAGCGCAGCTTGCCTTTTCTGTTTGTGTCTAACAGGCAGTCACAGCAGCTCTCTGTAACGGGCACCCTCTCTACAGCTGTTGTAGCAGTACATAAGGACACTGCAGCAGGAGTCCTTTAAATCTTGATACTCAAAGAGTGCACAGAAACACATAGTCTTTATGATGACCACTCCTGATCAATGGTGACCTGGTGGCATTTACAGAACACTGATCAGTTTGTACCAAGCCACGGTGTGGAAGCTTTACATGAGGCAGGAGTATTTATTCACCTACTGTCTTCAGGAGCTGGTGAATCAGTTCCTGACAGCTCAAGCAAATGCAAACTTTAAACAATGATATTCCATGAGCGCTCTTCTGAGATTAGTTACATTCCCATGTGAGCATAAATTCACAAAAAGGTCTGCAATGAGCCTTATTTCTCTGTTGAGAAACAAAGAAGCACTTGTATTTCTTGGAAGTTACTAGAGTGTTGACGTAGTGGGCATCTGCTAAATTTCCTCCTGTTGCTGTATTTGGAAGAACCTGGCAAAGTCTGTTTCACCTGACAGAGCTCCCCTTTTCATCTCTGCAGCACAGTTCAGGGTACTACGAAAAACGGCAGAAGCGTTAAGTCAGTCCCCCATCCAGATCTCTCCCCACCATGAGCCATCGGTAAGCGATGCAGAAAGGACAATCCTGAGCAAATACCACCAGCCGCTGAACAAGAGGGAGAACATAAGACCATCCCGGTGGAAGTACTCCCAGTGCCACACTGCTTTCCAGTGCGCTAACCCCTTCCTCCCCCACTATCAACCACAGAAACGTCTGTCCCTGCCTTGCTTCAAAATACTCTTCTGCCTGCTGTTACCTGTTCCGTGCTCTGAAATGTCAGTTCTCTGGGCCAACTACAAATGGAGATGGTGGGTAGCGGTGAGGTAGCTGGGACCTGGCCATGCCTGAACTGATTCCCCATTCAGAGCTGCGCAGGACCTTCTCCTGCTGTTCCTGAGACGAGCAGAGCACCTTGTTGCAGCTGTTGCGAAGGCCTTTCCTGATGAGCACCATTTCTGGCCCTAATGCTTACTCACACACTGCAGTAAGAGTAATTGCCCCCACTGTGACAGAGGCCCAGTCAGCATAGGTGTTGTAGGATAACAAGTCCCTTTCCCCTAGGCTCAGAGAGCTGCTGAAATCCTGCATTTCATTGCACTTCCCAACAAGAGCAGTCCTGCTGATTTACATATAATCTTGCATGTAACACAAGCGAGAGTTGGAAGCAGTGCCCGCAAGCCAGTGGAGCAGGAGACGGGTTGAATCTCAGCCTCAGCCCTCCTCAAAGTGCCAGTGGTGTTTCACATCACTGCTCTTTCGCACATGGAAGCAAAGCACAGCCACAGGATAACGCTGGCTACTGACGTAGGTAGAGATATATATCAATAGATACAAAACCTTTTGTTTGCTGCCTTCTTTTTCCTTTTAGAAAAATCCTTTTATAAATCCATAATGATGACACACTGTTGCAAGCTCAGGATACCAGAGAACATCTCAGGGAAAGAAGGGTGTTCTTTAAAGGACTTTTTTTTCCTCTGGAAATCCCAATAATAGACAGTAGACCTGGTCTGGGGTATCTCCACCTCCCAGCCGGGTGTGATTTCACACCTGCGTGGTTTTCCTGGAACATGAGTCCAGCTGGCAGACCCATCGCTGTGCCTAGAGCCCACCGAGCTGGTCAGGGCTCTGATTCCCATTCAGCGTAGGGCTAGATAACGATTTCCTGGAACTGGACCTGAGGAAACAAGCAGAAGTGACAGACAAGGCAAGCAGGCTATTTTTGTTTCAGGAAGCAGTGTGGGCAAGAGGTTCCCAGCCAGGCCTGTCACACCTTACCACAAAGGTCATCATCATCCGTACAGCTAAAGCCCCAGTTCTCAATTTCACGAGGCTCTGGAGCTCTTGGAGCTGCCCCAATTCCATCATCACTCACTATGGACCAACAGTGCAGGGCCATTTATAGTCCAACCATGACACAGCAGCTTCCTTTGCTCCCCAGCTAACTGCAGCAATGAATTGCGGAGGGAGGGAGTAGCGGCTAAACTCATTTGGAGGAATATATTTTCCTGGAATTGGCCTTTGTTTGCCATTAATGTTTACTGTGTTCTCATATCTCCTATTTCTGTTAGGCATAACAATAAAGCCATTACGTTTAAATACAGAAGCCAAGCTCACTTACTTTACTTCCTCGTACTTTTTGCCTCGATAAAAGTTACTCTTTTTAATCAGATACAGCAGCACCAGGTCACAAAAGAAAGCTCCCTGCAAAGAGAAGGAACTTGTGTTTCATCTTTAGAGTGGAAAAGGAAGTGTTCTGATCTAATTAGCAATGAGCATGGAAGAAGAATAACTTGTAGGAGCTGTATTTTCCTTCATACTCCATGTAATTTTAGGCATATTTAGACTACAAGGTATGTTAACAAATGCCTTTAAGACAGGACACAGGCACGCACCTGACTGAGCAGTCAGAGTAGCAAGAACTCTGCTGGAGAAAATATAAACCAACCATCCCATTTTATCCTCATACCAGCTAAGTGAGGGATCTGGGTCCCAATATGTTGCTTTAAGAAAATACATTCACTTACGGCTCCCATGAGAGCAAGCCCCGAACCGATATTGATAATGGTGGGAATGATGTTAAATTTCCCTGCCTAAAAGAAAAAAGGTCATGAAGTACTCAGTGAAAGAACAACCCAAGAAACAAACTGTTACACAGGCGAAGCTACTAGTGCCTGTGGGTGTGTTTTGTTAGCAACAAGCAGGCACAACCATGGAAGATTTGCAGTGAACAATCTTGGAGGCTAAAGGTCTGCGTGTGTCTCAGATCCAACCACCCATGGCTGTATTTCTGAGCTTGCGTCATCCCTGAATTAGGTTTCTTTTTTCTGCGGTGTGTACACATGGAAAGCAAGACTCTGGGGCATATCTCCTTCTGTCAGACTTTACAGGAGCCTGTTTTTAGGTAGAAGAGAGGCAGACTCATCCACACTCCAGGTCATCTCCTTTCTTACATAGGGTTAGCTCCACACAGATGAATGGCAAGAGCCCTTTCCTATGACAAGCCAGAGAGGCTGTTCTCACCCCAGAGCTGCCTTCCCACTGAGAAATGTCCCCCACCTTTTTTCTCTCCAGGCTCTGAAATATTCTGGCCTAGGACCTCACCTTGCCATTCACCATCACATCAAAGCGGATTCCATACGCTTTAATGAGCGTCCGGTAGTCGACCCCCTCAGCATCCCGGTAATATTTGGCAAACCTGGAATACAATGATGCTGATTTTAACTCCATCTTCTGCATCCCGCCCCCCACAAGAACCCATCTGAGTTCACCTATCTCTTCAGATCTATTCCCCTATCAAAACCAGCTTTAGCTTGCCACGAGCACAACTCCCTCCCTCCCCTCCTCTGCAAAGCAGTGCGCTTGGCTGGGGCAGTGCCTGGCACAGTCGGGTACTACTTCACTGCCAACCTCCAACACCTGCGAGTCAAACCAGCTCAGCCCAACTGCGGTACTGCATCATATTCTCCTCTTTACTTACCTGAAGTTGTACCCAGAAGAGATGGACTTTTCTGCAAACTTGTTATCCAGCCGGCTAAAAGAATAGTGAGGATTACATTCAGAAGGGGCTTTATCAAGATCACAGTTCCATTCAATCTGAATTCCTATCACACCACCCTTAACGAAAGAGAGAGAGAGTGTGAGTTTTTTAAGCTTAGTGCAATTAATGAGTCTTCAAATTTGTCAGATCCTTGGGCAAGTTTTCCCCAGGGACAAGAACAGCTCCACTTCTGGTCACAGACACGAGCACACACAATTCTGGATGGGCTGAGTTCATGCTTACGATATTAATCACATTACTCTACACACAACCCTAGCTTTCCCTGTGCTGGTATTGTAGGAAGATTCTCATCCTAGGACACTGATTTCATTAATTTGAGTGGCTGTAACATACTTCAGTAGAGAAGAGGCTTTTTTATGCAGGGATGTGGTTCACAAGTGCAGAAGCCAGCACAAAACCTGCACTCTTCTCACCCTGTGCTTCCTGGGATGCCTCAGACTGGCTCCATCTTCCCCCCCTGGGCTACGCACACTGGGTCACAGCCTTCTTTGGTGCTGCAGCCCCATGACTCCATGCAGAAACGTGTCCGTTTCCCACAGGGGAATCCTCCTGGGACATTCTCCAAGCAGAGGAACCCCACTGGCCTTCCAGAGTTCTGGGTTTAAACTGATGGTGTAGTAATGTTGAAATTAAACAAAGGAACCCTGCTGGCAGAGCAGTGGTTTGGGTAGCCCTGATTAACAGATAACTGACCCAACCACGTCTTCCAGAGGACCTACACTGCCCTGCCTCTCATTCCCTGGGGACAGGATAAATGGGACCAGTGTGATTTTAAGAACCAGCATCTCTCCACTGCACCCTGGACAGGAGGCAGATCCCTCTGGCTCACCAGTGGCTCTCCTCACGCCCACCCAGTGAGTGGTACAGCCAGCTGGGAAGCCACATGAGCCCGAGGGGCACTCCTACCTCCAAGGCCATTTCCTGGAAGTCGCTCCCAGCCCATCGGACGATGTTCCCCAGGAGGAAGATGGGGCAGTAAGGATGCTCCGTGCTGTAGCGGCAGGTCTTCAGGTAGGACTCATTGTCAGTTGCCAGCACATTCATCCTGCATGTAGGGAAGAGGGAAATCCACCTTGTCTCCCTCTCTGCTTGCCTGCACAGCCTACGCCACCAAGACTGCAAAGACAAGAGACTTTTCCAATACCCCTCGTGCACAACAGAAATGGCACCTTGCCACCAGCCTTGTCACCCTCCGAGCCTCTCCACTGCTGGCCCAGGGAAAGCAGTCTGACCACACAAAAATGACCTCCAGGCCAGACAGGGACTAGGCCAGCTGAATCTGGGCTCAAAAAAGGATTCACGTGGAACAGGTTGCCAGAGTGCTCCAGGGCCACCTGGTTTTCTCAAGGAAAAAAATAAAGGTGCTAGAAATGTCTAGCTGAGCCTGGGAGAAGAGCAAGAACACACTCCATTCCACACTTCTTCATTTTGTTCATATTGTAGCAGCAAATGCAAACAAATATTTTTAAATTTGCATTTTCCCAGCCTTGTCCAGGCACCTTCTTTTTTATGGAAGAGGAGGAACATCTAGGAGCAGAAGCAGCTCAGGAACCTCACTATGCACTGGCTGGCAGGCAGATCCATCTGCCTTAGGAGCTCTGGTGCATCCCATGCTGTAGGAGCCATTGCAGACCTTATCTGGTGAAGGACAGCCTTATCCCAGTTGCTCTCTAGAAGCTCCAAGCCCTCATTACCTCCTTGTTCCTGCACAGCCTGAAGCCAAAGGCTTCTCTCTGCACCTTAGAAGAGGGAATATCTGCTTCCTCACCCCAACCCTCAGGCAGGAGGACAGTGGAGCAAACCAAGATTATTGGGTCTGTGATGGAGAGGACAGAGGGATCTCCGAGCACCTGCACTTACTTGGAGAACTTAAATTTGGGGAAGCGGACTGAGTTCTTGATGTAAACAGTGAAGTTTTCTGCACTGGCGAGAAGTGGTTTCCTGGAAGAGAAGGGTTTGTTATGGTTTACATTTGTGCCCTGCCCATGTGCTAAAACTTGAATTGCCATTTTAGAAACAGATAGGTTTCATCCCGTGGTGCTAGGCCAGCTGTGCCACTTTCCCCACACCGCCAGCAAGGAGTTGGTGAGGAGTGTGCAGGTTAAGGGGAAGCCCTTGACAGTTGCAAACAGCCCTGGGACAGCCAGTGAGCTAAGCAGCGGGGAGCAGAAGGCCAGACCTGCCAGGGGCCCATGCAGACCTCCCTCCTGCGCTGGAACAGCCAACATTCAAGCAAGCGTCCAAGCAGAGAGAACGCAGAAACTGCCCTGAGTGACACACAAGCCAAGCAGCTCAAGTTTGGGAACAGCATAGGATGGCCACGTACTTGGGCTTGGATCTTTTCTCCACTGGGCACCAGGCCAGTATCTCACAAGTCCCTCTGATGCTGTCCCTGTCTTTCAAACAACGGCCAGTCTTAACCCCTGCAGCACAGATATCACAGAAAAGGTCACACAGAGCAGCCACCTCCTCTCCTTGCCCACAAGGCACACAGAAATCAGGTGGTATTCACTGCTACCCTAAGCCCTCCTCCCTGCTGTGAAAGGGCCTCTCAGCTGGAACAACCACTCTCTTGTTGCGTCTCTGAGTAGCCCAGGGTGCTCTCGCCCAGCACCACAAAGCTGTAAGCAAGGCAGCAACCTTAATAAAAGACAGTAAAGAAAAGAAAGCCCTTCCCACTCTCTGTAATTGGAGATCTCTGGGTTGTAACCAGGCTGATGCCTCTGAAGGAACATGACTCTACCAGACACAGTCCAGGAGGAGGAGGGACCCTTGCCTTACCATTGCCAGCCACCACTGCTTCCCCTGCCAGGCAGTCCCCGTCCTTGTAACACAGGGCATCGGGAATGCTGACACTCTGCAAAGTGGAAGAAGACAGAAGTGAGACCTGTGACAGGACACGAGACTCAAAGGGGTAAGAAAGTGCTGCTGATCTGGGGTGAATTCTCTATAGGATGGTGAACACTAAAAACGTGCAGCTGAAGGGGTAACTGTAGGTCGCACAAATAGCTCGACAGTATCACACCACCATCAACAACACCATGGTTCAGCTATGACGTCCTGCTTTGGGGCTCTGCTCAATCTGGAGAGGGACAGGCCATGGAAAAACCCGGACATCACCTAGCACTCGCCAAAAACAGGCAGGAGGCCACAGTACTTCACCTTAAGAGATAACCCTACCTTTGATTTAAGCTCCAAGCTCTCTGAGCCCCAAATTACCCTTCTCTGGGCTGCACGCCAGGTTAATGCAGCCACTAGAGGACAGCCGCGTTCTGAACAAGCAAGCTGTGCTCTCAGCCTTGGCTACTGCTTTGCTTGTGATATGGAAAATTAATCTCTGCTACATGGAGACAACACTCCCTGGACAGTCAGCGTCCTCCTCCCCCAGGCTCCAGCCCATTCTGAACCACATCTCCACAGAGGACATTTCAACATGACACAGAAAAGACCTCATGCCTCTGGCCTGTAAGGCATGTTCTGGAAGGTACTAAGCACCGTCCCACATCCTGAAGGTAACAAAAGCCCGAACGTTTGGGTCTTCCCAGGATGGGGCTCTTAGAAAGTCTCCTCTCCCCGTAACTAGACTGAGTCACCTCAAAGTTGTTTTCCCATGGCCTTTTCTGACTCCAAGCAATCACCGCTCTGGTCTCCTCTCCAGCTGGGCAGATGTCCAACACCTTCAACTAAAGTCAGCAAGACTCTACACGATCAGTGCCTCTAGAAATTATGACAGCTGAACCTCCCAGGTTTGCAGTAACCAGTCCGATTTTCCCAACTGAGATATTACACTACAGAGAAAAACCATTCGCCTTTCAAACAATCAGCCTTCATCCTTCAGCATTCGTTGCTCCCCAGATGTCCTCTGTCAGTTCTTACCCCCAGTTTTGTAGGGGTCTGGGGGCCAAGGGGCTCAGTTCTTCCTACCTCAGGACATGTGGCTTGCCTCTGGTTTGGGGTCACAATCAGATTCGTCATGACAAAGAAAACGTTTTCACCCTAGAATAAACAAAGTAAGGCAGGAAGAGTTAGAAAACCTGTTTTGCTCTTTAAGTACCTGTTACAAGGAGGAAGCAGTTCTCTGCAGAACAGTAACACCTCCCTCTCTCCTGAAGCTTTTCAGGCTGAGATACAACAGCACACTTTGTCTGGATATTTGTTAGGATGAGGTCAGCAAGTCTCTATAGCTTAAGGGGTTCTACTTCAGAGACTGCGTTAATTTGGTGAGCAGGATGGCTGAGCCTTGCCTCGCTGGCTGCTCGGTAAGCACTTGTCCTCCTTTTTCCCTGATCAGGGATCAAAGGCCCTGTCCCACTGCAGAGCCGTGGGTGTTTGTTCGCAGCCAGGGTCAGGCTGGCTGCCCCAGCTGTGCTGGTACAAGCCGAAGCTCACAGAGCAAGGCAGCAGGGCACAGCGCAGGAGCAGATTTAGTGCAACACGATGGACGTAATAAAAAACACAGAACTTCTAGCATGGCTGTAATAGAGACAATACAGATCCCTTTATCGAGCCATTGGGATGCCTGTCTGAGACATGCAAGGAGAGACTTGACTGCATTTTCATCCCCCAAATCCTTATTTCTGGCAGCATTGTGTTTCCTCTGTATTCAGGCAAAGTCACAATACGCATGGCTGACTTCCATTCTGGAGCCTTCCCGTCTTTGCACATTTACAGCTTCTATTTGGTCCCTTCCCCACGTTCAGCAAAAAGTTAAACCCGTTAATTTTCCCCCTGAATGGTTTCCCCTTAACAACCAACCACCAAAGGAAACCACAGGAAAAACAAGCCTGAAGACGGCTGTACAGTCAGCAAGAAGGGAGAGAAAGCAGCTTACCACAGCACTGCAGATGGAGGCTGGTTGGCCACTCAGAAGTAAAATGAATGCCAAAATAAACCACGTGCTTCTACCATTTCTGCTCCATGCTGTGCGCAGGTGGGAAAGGGAGGAGGGTCAACACCAGGTGGCAGCTACAGAAACAGGGGTTGTCTCCTGACAGCCCCCAGCACTGGGGAGCCTGACCCTCGTCATGCCGAGGGGCCACACATAACATTAGAGCCAGCCTATGGTCCTGGCATGAGACAGGGCAGCCCTGAGCATCTCGGACAAAAAACCCCTCACCCATGACGGGAACCGGCAGTGTGTCAAGCCCTGCCACCCATAACTGGTGGCTTGTGTGAGTGAGCACCTGGTGATAAAATCAGGAGCAAACCCTGGACCCCCAACCCCACAAGGCTGCTCTGAACCACAACAGGGAACAAGATGTTTCTGCAAACCTGTCAGAGAACAAGCCCAAGAAAGTGATGAGTGAAGGATTCGCCAAGTGAATCCCTGCTCTACATTAAGCTTAACCCCAAAGTGGCACTGGTTCACCCTGTCTGAAGGCATTCTCAGCCCTCAGGGTTGAATTTCAGTAAGCTGAGTGCCTGCCATTTATTCCGGAGTCTCTCAGAAAACCCCTTCCAACACACAGCCCTGCCTGTTACACATAAAAATCAGCGATCTTGGGTTTCCATCCATGAGAGCAGAGCTCAGTGCTCTCACACTTGCCTGGCTCACTCTCTTTCCATCACTGTGCTTTGCGTGGGGTGAGTTTACCCCACATCCCACCAGCGCTTCGGGACACAGGTAACGTCTATCCTCAGCAGGAGGGACACGTTGGTCAGCAGCTGCACTCGTGGGCTCAGGAGAGCTGCCCACGGCTCTGTGGAGGAGATGTGGTTTCTCCCAGCCCTCCCTGCCTCCTGCTCTGCTACCTGTATCTCTCCAGTACAAACCAGCCCACCCAGACCCAGCAGGACAGCGTGGGACTCTTCCTCCAAAGTGAAATGAGAGATTATGCAGTAGCTAGCAGATGCAGGTCACTTAATGCACTGGTAGTAGGCATTCAGATACTCCTAAAAAACCATCTGGGACACATCTCACAGCTGACCTGAGACATTCAGCACACAAACAGTAATCAGCACGTGGAACAGGAAGGTTCATGAGATGTCTACATTTGCACTCACAGGCCACAGAAGTTGCTGAGTTTCACTGCGAGCCCAGGGTCTAACATCACTGGGGTTGCTGGAGGCTGATGTATGCTGGGGCAGACTGCAGTAATGCTGGATTCAGTATTGTAGCCTGACTCCACAGTCATGTTTGGCTTCATGATGCCATAGCCCAGACATCTATCTGCATTGCCCAGAGGCAGAGCTGGCTATCTTTACTCAGCACACCACACTACAACGCCTCCCAGTAAGCTAACACGCAGTAACAAGACCATTGAGTCACAGGAGAAACATCTGACGAGTTAAAATACTGGTCAGTGTCACCTTTTCATTTCTGGGTGTGCACACCAGCCACCTGCGAAGCACCCCAGGGCTTCCACACAGCTTGAACAAGAGGCACCACAAGCACACTGCCTGGCCTTCCTCCTGCACAGCAAAAGTCAGTCTGAGACTGAGGCTTTGCATTGAAATTGGTGGAGGTACAAAGCACAGATCCATAGGTCTGAGTAAATGTGGGCCACAGCAGAAGGAAGGTGAAGTTTTATTCTTATGTACAGACAAGTAAATGTTCAGTTTATAGCTTTCTGCTCCCTGTCAGCACAGAATCCTGATTTTCCCCTCACACCTTTCCATTCACAAGGTGCATGCTAGCAGGGAAAGCACAAACAGCCCTGGCAAGCACAGATGGGCAACTTCCAACGTGGTGCCTGGCCACATCTGCTGCCATCTTTTCCCCTTAAGCATCAGCTATGCATCTCACTTTGTCCAAGTCAAGGAAGCAGCAAGGCAGGTTTAGCCAGAGACATTTCAAGCAACCCTCATCACTCAAATCGCATCACATTTTCTTTCCATCTCCCACCCGCTCTGGGCTGCCCTGTGCGTGCCTGCTCTAGCCCAGGAACGGAGGCAATCAGACACTTTGCTCAGCTGAGCAGTCCCACTGCCAAGGGACTTCTGCTTGCAAGGTTCTGCTTGCCAAGTATCACAGACCTTTGTGAGAGAGACAAGACTGCTTTGACATTTGCTGGAAAGACCCAAGAGAAGGCACAGCACTGCTTTTTTGTAGCCTGCCTCCTGCTTATTCACAGGAAAGACCTGGGTACATCACTTCAGCCTTTCCACCAGCAACCACGCTGGAAGATGTCTTTCTAACTGAATGGCAGAGACAATAGCAGTGGGGTGATGCCAACCTGTGGAGGGATGACGTAGTCTGCAACATCCCACAGCCTCTCCCCCAGCTCCGAGGTGTTGGTGAAAGCTACCCCTTTCAGCTTGGTGATGACAGAGCTCTGGAGGGATGTGTCTATGTCCTGATAGCCTTTCTTGACAACAAACACCCACCTGCAAAGAAAACAGCAGGCAGCAGCATTAGCAAGTGGGGTCAGGGAACAAGTAAGCCAGAGGAGATTTACACCAAGGCCAAACACCATTCAAGGGCAAATCAAAACATGCCAATGACACCAAACCCCCTGCAACCACCACTACAAATTTAGAATAACCTCTTTGACACAAGCTGTGCGTATCTACAGCACTGGAGGAAAAGTCAAGACCAAGACCCCACAGGTAGAGAAAGGTGTAGTAACTGGTCATAGGGTAAAAAAACCAAAGCCTCCCACCTCCCTGTCCTGTGCTACACTCAGCAACCTCCATAGAAAGAGGGGAGGGCAGGGCTCTGTCTTCCTCAAGATGAAAAATAATATAAGCTTTTGTAAGTTGCAGTGAAGAGTGTGGTTGGTTTCACAATACATGACTTACTCCCGTTTTAACAGCCTGCCATTAGGCTACCAGTCCAGCAACAGATCATGGCTGGGGAGATGCAATTCCAGCAGGTGAACTGCATATCAGTAACAGAAATCTGTAGGGAATATTCTCAGCTGGATACAGGATCTTTTGTAAGCCAGTGTGATAGGAACAACCTGACGGCACCCTGGCCTTTGCACTGGGCTTCAGGCTTCTCACTAGCACACCTGGAAGAGCTGCTGCCTTGCTAAGCACTCCAGGAAAAGGCTTTGCTTACATCTTCCCACTGGAAGCACCAAGAGCTCCATATCATAGGGTGAAAACCTCTTTGGGTTAAATGAAATGCCTCCAGCTTCTCTACAATACTGCCAAAGCCACCTACCAAGACAACAAATCACCCAGCCCCATGAAGAAGCTAAGTGTGCCAGGGCAGGTTTTATTTTGGGAGAGGGACGTGGGCTGCATTTTCTGGCACAGCTCCCCTTTGCAATGCACTGACCTGGAGTGCACTACTGCATGCAGAAAGGGAAAGCAGCCATCTCTGGGGCTGAGCAGCACTGACATATGCTGCCCTTCCCCTGCTACTTGTGACAAACCTGAATGATAATATTCCCCACCCCTGTGAAGTTTCCTACTTTCTTGTTTTCCCCAAGAACTCTGTTTTTCCCTCCCAGAGGGCTCAAAAGCAGACCCTTACAGTTTCCACAGTGAATCAGGGAAGAAATGGCAGCTACATGCAAGAAACGATCCAGAGGCGTTGATGATTGCGACCCCCGAGCCAGCCCCTGAACAGGTATGGGTACGTAATCAAGCCGTCAGACATCAGAGTAACGCTAACCACCTCTGCGATCAATACACTAGAAGCCCCCAGCCACAACGGAGTCACTGCAGGCACCATCAGTGACGGTGGGTGCCAAAGGTTTGCGGAAGACAATAACTGCCTAGGGAAGAAAAAATCCTGTATGGCCCAGACAGTCTCTGAACACTCACGGTCACTGGACATGCTATATCCCTCTTGGACGGAGGATGTGTCCTCAGCAATGTTATCTACAGGATTCCTCCTTTAGCAGCTAATACATGCCAGACTGCTGAGACTTCATCTCTGCCCTGCTAACTAAAGCAGGCTCTGGAACTGTACAGCTTTCTATAAATAAAGCCAGCATGTAAAAATTACTCTGCTATATTTAATCAGTGAAAACACGAGGTGTGAGACAGGTGAAGGGACTCAGAAGCACAGACAGTGAGGGTAAAGACCTATGAATCACATTCTGCAAAGCCTCAGAAACTCAGGAAGCAATGGCACAGGCATCACATCGGCTAGATAATTCCAGGTCTGAGCCTGCAAGCTGCAAGGAGTATTGCTGTGTTTGTTACATGTCAATGTGACCAGCTTCTTGCAGAACTGGGCCCTTCCTGAGAGGTGCTCTATCTATCTCCATGCCAGCTCGCCCTGCTCTGAAATAAATGCAAGGCAGCCGACTCACACTGCCTCGACCTCCACAATCCTGGCTGCTGCAGCCCACTCCAGCAAAGAAATCTGCCACTTTATGCTTGGTTCCCTCCTATTTAGACTTCAGCATGTCATGCCGTCATGCAGACAACCCAGGTTTGTCCCAAGGCTCAGCAACCATGGCCATAAATGTTATTTTTTCTAATGAGTCAGGTGTTAAGGTTTGGCACCATTCCCACGGCATACAGAAATAAAGGAGTAAATAATGCAGTACAAAGCCATACTGCCATTTGATCTATTTTTAACCCAATGTTAATCTGGAAGGTAGAGCTGAATCTAGTGATCCCTAGCAGGTGAAAAACCAGATATAATGTATTAGACATTAAAAAGTCCAGCTGTATAAACAAGCATAACTATCGGCATTAAAATCATAAGGCATAGCAAGCTGTCACTGTATGCAGAGTATCCTACATTAATCTTCCATCACAACACAGCAAGCAAACGCAACTGCAGCAGTATGTGAAATGCAGGGTCATTCTTACCCCACCAGGTAAGCCAGGATGGAGAGCTGCACCACTCGATAGAGAATCCCCACCTTCTTGTTCTTTGCAATGACGTATTTCTCTGTTTTATAATCAAAAAGCGATAGAAATAAACCCTTCCAAGCCACCTGCCCCATGCTCCCAGCTCGCTCTGTACCGGTGGCTGGAGCAGGCAGCAGCGTTTGCAGCTCGCATTATCCACACGTGCTCTGCATGGAAACCTGACACACCAACCCCTTCAGAGCGAAAGGCTGATCTCCTCCCTCCCGTCAGCAGCTCTCGGGTCAGAAACCAGCAGCTGCACTAACACAAGATCCTTCCTTAGCTGCCTTCCAGCTAATTCATCCTCTGGGGAAGCCCCTGTCTCAGTTTTGCCCCCAAGCTTCATTCTCTCCCCCACAGTCACAAAATGTTTATAATGAAACACGTTACATCACGAAGCCGCATTACAGCATCCACAGCGACAGAGCTATAGTCTCTCACTGTTAATTATTAAAGCCTTTCTTCAGCCTTTATATGATGGCAAAGCACCTGGCTAAATTTTTAATTTCTTAAGCATTTCCATGAGCAGCGAGAACTTGGGTCCTTACCAGTCATCCAAAATACCTGCCTGGCTACTACATCTTCCCACCAAAAACCCAACTTGAGAAACTAATAAATAAATTCTGCTTGTGGTTAAGGGATCAGTCACCATCACGACTCACTAAAATGCACAGTAGAGTGCTGAGCTAAGCAAACATAGGTACAGAATGTAGCATCTGATGAAATACTAAAGGAAGAGGAATGGTTTAACCCTCACTGAGATAAGAGTTGTTTATTAACCAGTACTGCAAGAGATGACTCCCAGTCTAACAGAGGCATGTGCATATACAAGGACATGAAATGACCTTTACTTAAACCAAGAAGGGTGGACACCGCCTCCAGGCTAAGGGGGGAACAGAATGAGCTCTGAGGCGGAAAATGAAGTAAGCCAGGACCTTCCAGCAGCCTGGCTAAAAGAGCTAACGTACCTCGCCAAAAGGAGATCCAGCAGCAAGCTGCAATCCAAACTGGAGTGTGCCCTTTCTGAGAGGATCCCGTGGCCGTGCACTGATGGGAGGACTGGATGTGGACTGCCCATGGGCTGAATCTATTAGAGAGCCTCCAATCAGACACATGAAGTGTTGTATCAGACATAAAGTGCAGGGTTTACGGCATTCATGCATAAGCACCCAATTAGCTCACACCTGAGCACCCAATTAGCTCACGGGGCTTTGTCGGGACTGGGAAGGCTCTTGAGATTACACAGTATGCAACTGTGATACATGCTTGAACACAACAGAGTGGGTCACGCTATGGAGGCAGCAGGCAGCACAGCGAGGTAATGTGCTCCAGCACGCACGTCTCTGCCCTACGCAACTCTCTTCCCAGGCAGAATCATTCTCAAGACCTCAGGTTTTATGAAAATTTTATCCTTCATCCTCCTTAAATTCCGTATCAAATTTAAACAGATGGATCAGATTTTTCATGAATATGTGACAAGGTAGCTCCAAATCACAAGAGAATCACAAATGGCACAATAATGAACAAAAACACTATCCTCAAAATACCTCATTTTGTCCCTCACCCCACAGCCATGCCTAGAGTGAGTTTCCTTCTGCAAAGCGAAAGAAACCTTTCTCTAGCAACTGCAAAACTAGAACACAAATCTGCCTGTGGCTTCCTTTTAATCCAGCAGCTGCTGCGCTCCCCAGCTCAAGCCCCACGGCAGGCGATTGCTTTTCCATGTGGCTCTTTCACAGGGGGCTCCTGGGGTGACGGCAGGCTGGCGAGGGAGCGAGCCCCCGCTCCCGTGTACCCCCTGTCCGCTCACCCCCTGGGCCCAAGAGGTGGGAGAGGCCACCCCAGTCCCTCTGACTTGGGGGTAGCCCCAACCCTGCTCCCAAACTTTGCAGCCGCCCTTCAGCCTCAGCACAAGCAAAAGGCTGGTCTTGCTCACCAGTCCCACTGCCCGAGACCCCTCCTTTCCCTATCTGCACACCCCACACGGGTAGCCTCTCTATCTCACAAAACATGTTGGCTGCTCCCCAGGCCCCTCCTGGAGCCCTCTTTCTCACAGCTTCTCTCTTCCTCAAACAGTATTTGCCCATTGTACCTGCCCCTCCTTACCAGATGCCTACAGACCACACTGTCACTACTTCCAGTCTTAAAGATCCTCCGTGCGAAAGCCTGAAGCACAAGTAAAAATATCTTAAAACATATAATAACCAAAGAAGACAAAACCCTCCAAGAAAACACAGTCCTGCAGGGAAGAAGGAGACCACGGCGGTCCATGAAGCCAAAAACAAGTAAGGAAGAAAGGTCGGCTCAGGCTATCTTCCCTTGCCACTGCCTGGACCCCAGAGCCAAGGAGTTAGTGCTGGGGCTGGGGCACAGGGAGCCCAACCCAGCTCCAGGAACCAGAGCTGTATGGAGACAGGAGCATCCTAAAGGAGCCACCACTTGACCTTCTGCCTGGTCTGCTCCTAGATGAGACACTTTGCAAGCACAAGCCGCTGGGTGACAGCCAACCATCGTTTCTGATCATGGGTCTGGTCCCACAAGAACACCATCTGCTTGCCCTGGCCCTGCTGGAAGTTCTCCAGGGACAGGACTAAACAGCAAGTATATCCCACATCTCAGGACTGCCTCTACCATTGCTCCTGCTACACTAAAGACACCCAAGTTAATGGAAAAATGAAGCATCAGCAGAGACAAGTCAGCCCTTGGTGGTGTCTAGAGACGTCCCCACTCCATCCCCATCTTCCTTATCTGTCTGGGTGAGTGCACAGGCTGAAATCAGACCAAGAAACTTGCTAGCTATTAAACAGTGTTACCTCCTGGCCTGGTTTTACTTAGTGGCACAGACACAGGGCTGCTATGAATTTTTGTAATTATTTTCTAGGTCAATTAATACAAGAAAGGATTTACATAGGCTAGAAAAAATGTTCCTTAGAGTGAGAAGTGTTCCTGCTATAGTTGTGACCTGAAGATGTCAACCAGGTTTGATCACTAAAAAGAAAAAAAAAAAAAAGGATGTAAACCTGATGGCTTTCTTGGTTTTTTAGAGCCATCAAGTAGAAGCACAGTTGCAATAGTTGTTTTTGAATAAAAAGCTTCAATTTGTATCAAGTGTAGCTCAGAATATTCTGAATACTGCTCAACACAGGCTAGATTTGTGCTGACAACACCATTGCTGGCATGCTTTTACAGATACTGTTCTTATCACCTTCCAGCCTTCACAACCTTTTTAGTTATCTCTGGGTTGTTCAAACATAAGCAGTTTCATTCCCAGGGAGGAAGTAAATAACCTAACAAAATCTAGTCATCATCAGTTAAAGACAAAAAAACCCAGTAGTTTCTCTTAGTCCTTCTCAAGGGACCAAGGCTGGATCTCTTCTGCAAGTATCTCCCTTTGAGTCAAACATTTTTAATTTCCCATGGAAAAAAACAGTTCTGCTCCTTTCCCATGAGGGCTATTTGCTCAGCCTGGAAATTCTCACAGGGAGGATTTCTCCTTCGGAACCGAAACTTTCCCTTTTCTTATTCCTGACATTACACCTATACTTAATTCCTCATGCTGCTCATGGTGATTGCCTTCTCATTATTCACACATAGTCATAGGGTACACATCCCTCTCTGCCCAGACTGCTCCTCTTCTACATTTCCCTCTGCCTGTCAGTAGCATTTTTGGTATTAAGCTGCCCCAGAGCTGAACTCAGCCCAGTCAGGAGCCTGTAAATGCCACGTAAAGGGACTGTGGAAATTAAACATTAGACGTCTGCCCTGACACAGTGGCATTTGAAACACAGAGAAGTCACATCTGTCTCTCTATCGTATTGTAGCATAGAAACATTTCAAGATCAGCCCAAAAATATCTTTAAGTTGCACCCAAAAGAGACCACACGTTTTCTGGGCAATGGCAGACAGTCCTGGCCAGTACAGATGTGATTCACGAGTGACTGCTGGAGGTGCCCCATTTTAGGCACTTGTCTTGTTCGCTTCCAGTTCCAAATGAACACCCCAAGGCATTAATTCTCTCAGTGATCTCCACTCCGCCCTTTACTGAGCTATCAAGTGCAACAGAAAACATCGGCTCCCAAACGCATGATGGCTGACTCATAAGATGCCGAGACATTTCTGAAGCACTGGAAATGCTCCTGCAGCAAATGCCTGAGCGATGCAGATGCATCATCCTTTAGAAACAGGCACCAGACCAGCTACTGAAATAGAAAGGAGACAAGGAGCAGAGGATGTAAATAGGAGATAAACTATTTTGGCAAGGAAATGAACAGCAGAAAAGGCGGAGGTCAGCTCCCTCCGTTAATGTTTTTTTCTCATTGTGTCATACTTGTAGGACAACATCTAAAAAAAAAAACTGAGGGGAAGAGTTGAACAGGTTGGAAGAGGAAGTTGCTTTTAAACCACAGCTCATGCACACAGAAACACATAGAAATCAGTAGCATCAAGCATAAGCTGCTTTCTGAAGACAATGGGTTTGGATGCATGAACAAAGAAACGTGTATGCAGCCCGCAGTGAAAAATGCTCCAATCAGCTTCTCTTTTAATCCTTGCTGTGACTGCGGTGCAAGTAAGAAGTAGGTTGCCACTTGCCAATGAAAAACTGACAAAAATCAGCCTCAGTATTTGTCCTCTTAACTAGTACTGCTGCACTCCCAGCCACAATGGAAGTCTTTCTTTCAGGAGCTATTAGAAAAACATTCAGGGTTTTTTTGCCTAGAAAGGGAATCTGTGGAAAGAGTCTTTCTGCCATTATCCACAGCAGCATCCAAACCTGTCTGTAGGAGTAAGAAATGGAAGCATGCTGAAGTTCCAGAATATATTCTCTCTGATTCAGCTCATCATTTCCAGGACAGCCATTTTCAGCCTTTGAATGCGTTCCACGTTGCTCCCCCAAGTCTTGACTCTCCTACAGTGTGCAGGAGGTCTTGTTATCATTAACTGAAGTGTTTATCCACTCCTCTCCCCCAGTCCAAGAAGTGAAAGTGCTTGAGGAAGACACCCAGAGAGGAAAAAAAGATACTGCACATCTAATGAACCTAATCCATCATGCCCCGTTCTGTGAGAGAGCTGGCAGTGAATCAGATAACAGAAATTAAATAAAAAATGCACATCAAACATTGCTAAGACAGCGAGTGCAATGATAGCTGGAACAGCAGCGTTACGCAGTGCTGTATTGCAATGTTTTCACCTTCTAAAGTCAGCCAATAAAAGCATCATTGGGGAATAAGAGGAGAATGTTAAATCAAAGCCTGAAAGCTGAACCGTTTTAATAAAATGTGTATTCACATTAACCACTGACTTAAAGGTGAAACCCTGCTCTTGAATATACCTGACAGATCAGGTTTTTACTTCTTTGCCAACATGTATCATTCCTGACCTGGAAAGACATGAAACTGGTCCTGGCTTGATAGCTCTTCCAGAGCTTACCTTGCTTGCTGCAAGTGCTGAAGAGACACCTTCATCCCCTTCCTTCAACTTTGACATGTAAACAGCTGGAAAGTCGAGACCGAGGCCTCTGCCCTTTCCTCCCTGGAATTACCAACTGGTAACTCTTTCCAGCCATGGGAAAACATACATGCTACTCCGATGTGACTCCCAGAGGAAAAGGTTTCACAAGCAACACCCTCAGCCTGGCACCCGACATTGCCTTAGCTCTGCAGGCTGGTGATGCTCTAAGGCAGTTATGTGTTACCACTGGCAAGAGGCTGATGTGTCCCAGCTGTGCTGCACAGATGTGCTGGAGTTGGTTTAGCCAAGCTGGCAGAGTCGGAGCAACCTGCTTGCAGCAGCACAGCTCCATTCCAGCTCATTCATCCTGTTATAACAAGAGACAGGAAACTTCTCTTTTAAGCTGCAATCCAATTAGCCTCCAAATAAAGCTGCCCCAACAGGCTCTCAAGCCCAGCAAAGCATTTCATGGCTCCTATCTGATACTCTTACGTCAGCACCCTGCACTTAATAATGAAGAACTACTTATGCCCTTTTCCCGATAAGCTTTCCTGAGCAGCAGACTTCCACTTCACTTTCTCTTGCTAACCCCCAGGCCACCGCACTCCCACAGTTCAACAAATGAACCTGTCAACTTCTGAACATGCTGAGGGAATTATAACCCAGGGCTTGCGGATCTTCCTGGCATATAAGAAAGACATAAGCAGCTGGTATCACCCCTGATTAAAATAGCATTGCAAAATGCATCCTGTCCTCCCCTTCAAGGATAGCTTTTTAATTGTATCTCAGATACATCAGGTCTTGTCAGTCACCACCCACCTTCACACCTCCTACTCCTTGGTCAGATCACCGCAAAAATAGCCAAAATCTATCAGACTAAGCTCACCTACCAGAAGCTAATACCCAAACCTGGAGTGATGGAGCCAAGCCAGGACTCGGAGCTAAGACAGCTGATGGGGATGGATGGTCAGCACCAATGGGTAGAGAACAAACATCTGTTCTTGCTCTCCTGGGCTACCAGCAGCATCAAGAGTCCTCTCTCCCCAACAGAGCAAGACAAAGATAGAATAACAACTCCCTCCAGCCTAATAAGCGGTGTTGGGAGAACAGACCTGAATGGAAAAGAGTTTAGGACACAATCCATACTAGTCCGTAATTCCTACTCAAGAGCAGAGAGACCCTTCCTCCCCCAAGAAGCTGTGGGCCTGCAAACACTCTGCCGCCTTCACGTGATGCATGAAGATCATGAATGACCCCTACAGCTTAGAGACCTCTAGGGTGTCTGTAGCAGCTTCTCTGCCCATGACACCTGGACCCCAAACAGCCTGCTAACATGTTAGCCTGGCTGGGGTCAGACATTTAATGACTCTGAACGAGGCATTTGCAAATCTGTCATTCAGGGAGATGGCATAACTGTGCCACTCTCAGAGTGCACTAAAGTCAGGGCCACACAGCAAGGCCACAGATGTTGACAAGGGTTTTGCACAGGGTATTTTATTCAAAATGCAGATAGCAAATAAATTTAGAAGCAGACATAGCAAGGCTTCCATGGAAACAGCATGAAAACCCAGCTGTGGTTTGGATGACTGTGAGTCTTGGCAGTCTTGACTAATCCCTTAAGTGCCATCCAATTACTGCAAATGTGTTTGGCATCTACTATAGCAATTGCAAAGAATTAAATGGTCGGATGGCACTCATCGGAAATTACAAGTTACAGAACTCTGTAATGCATTTAAGAAAAAAAAAAATCTTAAAAGGAAAATAGTATCACCCATGGCAAGAGCTGACCTCCTTGAGAGCCGTAGGAGACAACAAAAGGGATCCAAGTAATGAGGGAAACTTAATTCAGAGAAGAAACTAGAAAAAAAGAAGAGGGAGAATAACAAGATTGGCTGAAGAAGCTGGGTTTGTTTAGCCTTGAGAAGAGAAAACTCTCCTTGCAACTCCTTATTCTTAGTACAGCTTCTACTATTAACAGTCCTTTCCTTAGGAAAGTAATCAAAAAACTACAAACAGCTTTTCTGTGCCCAGACTTACCAAGTATGATCTGACTGTAGAGATCTCCAGGTGCTTCAGAAGAGGAAGGACTTCCATGTGAAATGGAGAAGGCCTGGAAGGGAGAATGGGCAGCAAGACCCCAGCTGCTGGAATATTGCAGTCCTTTCACTGACAGTTGTCTGCACCACTATCACTCAGTGCAAGATCTGTCTAGAGCAGTGGAAAAAGCAAACACATTTCCCGCCCCTAAGAAAAGCCAACATGCCCCAAAACTTAAAAATAAATGAGTTAAGTGAATAAAAAAGGAACCTTTGAAAAAGTGCCTTCCTTGTAAAGCCACCACCTCAGTCACTGCTGTGCACTACTGTGTCGACTGGAGCCACGCTCTTTCCTGAAGCTCTTCAAAGGGATTCTCTCTCTCAGGCCAGCATATTCTGCTTTCCATGTACTTAATTCCTCATAAAGGTCCTTCCACAGAGGGACGTGCAAAGAACAACTTGTAATGGCTCTGCCAAAATCCAGACTGAGCGATCAAGAGTAGCCTCAGAGACTTGCTATGCTACCTGGGAAAGTGTACAGCAAAATGCTCAAGCCACCTTCAGCCAGCAAGTGCAATACACAGTCGAGCTTCTCTTACAAGAATTTATTTTCAAAGAAGATTCAATTTAAAACACTACAAAAAAGAGGGTTTACACAAAGGCGAGTGACAATAAAGCCATTCAGACCAGGCAAAGCACATTTCTTTCCAAATAGTACAGACCTGTTATGACAAAAAGCCCGACACAGGTGGTTCTTTGGTTCAGACACGAATTTCCTTTCCGAGCTCTCACCTAGGAAGCCTCATTTCCTCAATCCCTGGCACTTGTAAGCAGATTTGGAGTGACTCACTCTCTGTATGCAGCTCCAAGGAACTCCACAACCAGCTGCAGTGGGGTGGGGGGGGAGAGAAAGAAATTCAAGCCAGAAAAATGGGTGCAGCTGTTGATTGAGCTGGATGCCACTGCGAGATCTCTGCACCTCTCTCTTGTACTGTTGGAAGCTGCACAAGAGCCCTGTTATTACTGAAACAGGAACTTGCTGTGGTACCTCTTACTTTTGCCCTAAGCAGGCAGGCCAGAGTGCTTAGCACCTTTAACTTCTGCCTGTTTGGCAGCAAAATTTAGAGCTAGGACATACCCAGGCTTCTACAGCCTGCAGGATGCTCATCCCATCAGGAAGGTGATCCCTGCAATGGCCTTGAAGAGATGTATTAATAGCACTACCTGGGTACCAGACTGGAATTTTACAAGGAAACTTCAATGAAGGCCACACTGTGATTGTTAACTTTAGTTTTCCATCAGGCAGTACTGGTTAAGCTGAAGGAGATGGGAACTGTTTTGCCTTCCAAAGGTCTGAATGAAAAGTATTTGTTTAATCTACTGCTGTGTGTAAACACACATTAGATTTGTGGGGTTTACAGTTAGCCAAACACAACAGAAATAAAACAACTACACACAATTAGGGACAGAGAAAGCCAAGGAGAGTAAGAGTACCAAGTGTCTGTACTTGTTCTTCTTTGGAAACAGCAAACACCTGAGGGTACCTGAGATCATTTCATTGCTCAGGAAAGAAAACACCTGGTACCGGCTAAAGCCAGCCACAGGGTTCAGCTAGGCACTTTTCCCCAAACCCTGTAAATTGCGATTACTGATAATCTGCAGCTGATAAACTGAGCTTGCTCATGATTCACACTACTTTCTGTCACACATGCACCAGGGTGGATGGCAACACTGCTGTGGTCAATGCTGCAGCTCGCTGCTTGCCTCTGCCCTTGATTCAGGTGTGATGAACCATCCTAACTTGGGGAAATATCTCCTGACAAAGGAGGAGTCTGTCTGAACTGGCAATGAGGTCCATGGTACAAGTTTTTATTTGTGACCAAATCAGGATTTGAAAGCAATGGAAAGTGGAAAATCAGAAATAAGATCGTGAGGTACAAAAAACTAATCGCCACAGACACACACTTCTGATTCCAAGAACCAGAGACACTAAAGGGCATACTTTACTGTATTAAAATGTACAAATTTGTGTATATATATACACACACACATATATATATGTATATACATGTATACGCAAAATGCTTGTCTCTCCATTTTCATTAGCAATAGCAGGATGGGAAGCTTCCCCTAATCCATTTCTATTTCAATCTATTCTGAAGCTACTCAGTACTAAAATCAATTTAAGAACCACTCAGCATCACAGCAACTAAGACTGCAATCCAATACATAAATCTAACAGGCTCCAAGATTAATTTTTCCTAGCATATCTACATAAAAGCAAAATTTCTCATGAGGAGTCTAGTTTATCAATACAAGGCAGTCCCTCTATGATAAACAGTCAGTTCAAATTAAACAAGCAGGCAACTAGATTGTCCAAAAGAGCTCGGCCCCTATGGTCAAAACAGCAATTTGGGAGAGTCCCAAGGTCTGGAGTGCCATAGCTCTACCAGGGAATATAAATTATTTTGCACCGTAGCCAGATTTTGACTCTGGCAAAGACAGACTCTCTCTTTTTTCCAAAAAGACAGTGAAAGAACACAGAGCTTTCTGCTTTGGCCAGCTTGGTCTTCAGGAGGTATCTTCTTGCTCCATCGTATTTTTATATTTTCTTTTGAAAAAGCCACACTGCAGAAAGAATGAAAAGAACTGATTAAGTCTTTGCATATGCGTTAATTTTTGCTTTTTCTTAAAACAATTTAAAATTAAAATTTCAAGTTTTTCCTTCTCAGGGTTACAATACATGAATGAGTGAATGCAGGATGCAACCCAGGCATGACCTTTGGCAGAGCTCTAGGCCTGAAGGTGTACATTGTTCAAAACTCTTCAGAACATCTCTAAACACTTCGTTAATGTTCAAATGTTCTACAAAGCACCTGAAAACAGGACTTAAGAGGTTATATTGTAATGCTCCTAATAGCTCAGAATGTAAGACTGAGGTTTTACAACAGTAAGCAGCAGGTGTCCTTCAGCGCGCATTTGAAACTATCGCTTTCATACTTAGAGAAATCTTGAAAAAAGTTAAAACAACCAACAAAATTATTTCTGGTTTGTTGTGTGTGCATTAGTAATACCCACTTTCCAGAGGAGCAGAATAACGAATGCCAGCACGAGAAGTCCACCAACACAGCTTCCTATGATAACAGGCAAGGGATCAAACACTTCATCTTTCAGGAAGACAAGAGTAATCTGGAACAGAATCAAGGCCAACTTAGCACATACTGAAACCCAGTTGTTTTTTCTTGATTAGCTTTTAACGGAGAAAGCTATATAACTTGAGCTAGCGTTCAACCTTTAAACTATGCTAGATGCACAGTCAACCTGACTCTGCAGGTACTCTGCAATACGGTACAAATTTTTTTTTTCACTGCAAGCCTAGTCAAGGGAGTTAAATTTACTGAGTCTTTTTTAGAAGTTCACAGTGATTACAATAATCTGAAAGATTGTTACTGGTGATTAAAGAAGAGCACGTCTTCGCTAGGGAAAGAGAAGGAATATTCATGTTGAAATCCTTGAGAGGACAGGAGGCCTCTGTGTTAGCCACAACTGTCAGATACATAAGAACCCTAAAAACTTTTCTGATTTGCAGTAGCAAATATCCTCTCTCTGCTTTTATCCTATAGTCAAAACCTGATTTCACTAAATTTAATGGCACAACAGATATTTGCTTCAAAAGGTCCAGATTTTAACTCTGGGAATTTGATTGGTTCTCTAGATTCAGCAAAAAGTCAGCATTTCACAGTTGTTCCTGCCCCAAGAAAAGGACCAAGCTGCCTACGTGATGCTCTGATACCTCAGCATTATGATTCTCTTCTTTCAGCCCCAGATAGTTCTCTGTCAAAGGTGATTTTTCCAGGGACCAGCAGAACAGTTCTGCTTTTTAAGAACTATGGAAAAAGAAATATAAGGAATAAAGTATCAGTTGCTTTTCAGTCTTTCCAGAAAAAAATGGGTTGCAACAGCAAACCCTTATTCAGACTGTAAGAACCACCCTGTTCAGTGCTGCCACCAAGCTGTGTCTTATATATATACATCTCTTTATACATAACTATCACTCGTGAGAAATTGTCTGGAGCGATGAAAGCTTGCAGTACCGTAAGAGTCATTTCGCAAGGAGCAATTTCTGAAGGGGGGGGGGACCGCCGCCGCACCTCTTGTCAGTGCCAAGTGCCTCCCGGGAGACACCGCCACGAGTGAAACATCCCTCCTGCTCTGCAGGGTCAGAAAACGGCATCACGCGTGGAAGAGCAACGTCATATCTCCACTGCGATGCCGGAGAAACCCTTCCCCCGGCCCTCTGGCGGGTAAGGGATTTCAGCAGACGGCAGGGCAGCGCGGTCGCTTGCATATACCTGGTGCGAGTTGTACAAAGGCAGTTCTGCCGTCACGGGGATATTGTCTCCGTCAGTGTGGATAGAGCAGCCCACGTACCGATACTGCACGTCCCGAACGCCCTGAAACGCAACGGAACGGCTCAGGCCCCGGCTGCCACGGGTGTCCGCGGCCCCGCGGGTTTCTCCCCGCAGCAGGTGCCAACACCGCTCACCTCTGGCTCTGTGCCGCCGGAATACTCCCGGAGACCCGGCACCACTCCACCGCTGACCCCCGCACTCCCTGGCCTCCTGAAACGGGACGGCGACAGCGGAGCGCCGCCACGGCGGCCCGACCCGCGCAAAAACCGCGGGGGGGGCGGGGCGGAGCGGAGCCTTCCCTCCGCCGCGTCCCGCTCTCGCGATATCTCGTTTGAAAAGAAGGCGGGCGCGCATAACGGCTCCCCCTCAGGCAGGGCCTGGCCCGGGGCCGGCCGCCGCCGCCATGCCCCTGCAGTCGCGCCTGCTCCGCACCTACTCGCGGCGGGACGGACACGTCCGCCCACTGCCGCCGCCCGACCGGTGGATTTCGCCACCTCAGGACCGTAAGCGGTTCTTCAGCTCGGCCTCGGCCGGCTCCAGCACC
>VYZV01025236.1:2917-44019 GCA_013401275.1 Pandion haliaetus
TTTTTTTTAACCAATTGTTCGTTGGGTTGCTCCTATCATTTTTTGGTGTTCATCATCCAAATGTGTCACAGAATACAGACATATTTACTTGCATGTCTGCTTTTCTGCTGTGCTCATCACCTGATTTAGTGGAGATATCCACTGCCTTCATTTTCAGTAATAAGCGACAGAGACTTTAGTAACTCAAATTCCAAGATCTTCAGTGGGGACTGCCAAAAAAAAAGTTTTTTAAAAAAAAGTTGTTCATAATCACACCTGTTATGTGGGTTTAACTGCTTGCCTAGGGAATTGCTTACAGGAATTCTCTCATAAGCGTATGGATAGGAAAGAGGTTTCCAAGACAGCATTTAGCTCACATAATTGCAGAACACTACATGCCCCTCTACATCTTTTTCCTTGTTCTGTGCACAAGAAATTTAGCTTCTGTGGCCAGCTCCAGGAGGAAGCAGGGTGCACTGGAGACTGAGTCCCAGACAGAAGGAAAAAGGTTAATTGCTAGAAACAGATGATTTTAAATTAATGATTCGGCTTTCCATGATGGAATGAGAAGATTCTCTCTTAGTTCACTAGGTCCTGTTCCCAGGTACCTGATTTCAGGTTTCCACTGGATGACAGAGTACCCAGGAGTCAGACGTAGCTGTACTGAAGTGGAAGGCCCCATGTGGCTCTATTTCCTATTTTTTTGAGCAAAGAACATCAGTTCATTCCAAAGTGAAAGAAGAAGAAGTGTGGATTTACTTGGCCAAAATTTACCCTGATTTACACAGTTGTGAGTTATGCAGGAATTCACAGCAAGCCTGATTTTACTTACTTTTAAGTGGTAAAACCTGCAAGTTCCCAATCGCAACGTTTGCAACAAATTATGCTATTGTGAGGACTAAGTTAACAGGACCTGCCAACAGTTTAGAAGGACAAAACAATGTGAGCAAGTATTCCCAGAGGGAGCGTAAGAAAGCTGTGGAATATATGGAGGCGTAACATAGCCCTGCAACTACTCAGACAGCTGGGGACTGACACCTAGGCAAATACTGTCTATCTTTGCAGACAGTATGACAACAGTTGGCACCACGGAGACTGAAACTACGGAGTAACAGAAAATTGGAAGGCCCAGGAATCTGCAAAAAAAGGTAAGTATTTTAAGCATTAATCTGCAAAGAAGTTAAGCTGGTGTTTTTTAATGCTTCATGCTAAAAAGCTGCAGGCAAAACTGCACAGAAGAAAGACACCGTGTCCCATTTGCTCTCTGCTGCCATTCAGCTACCCCTTAACTAACTTTGATGCGGAAGGGACTGTAATATAACACAGGTTCCCTGCTCTGATCAGGGCATATCTTTATATCTTGAATCAAAACCAAGAAAGAATTATTTCTTGACAAGATATATAAAACATTAGCAGACATCTCAATGAAACATTATAAAACAGAGAGCAAAATCATATGTCCGCTGAGCTTCTATGTTAACTGATGGGCCTATTATTCTCTTCACAGGACTAAAAAGAGATTCCCTTTCTTGAATTTTCTTATCAGTGTTTCTTTTTCCCTTAGGGGAATGGGACTAGTACTAGGTAAGTCAACCTAGTTATCACTGGAAAAGACAATCAACATGCAGCAGCTTTTTGGTATGTTTGAGATCACTCATTACTGACTTAAATAATGAAGTCACCAGCTATTGGTTTTTTGGACATTAGTTGGTCCAACTTTATTTCTGTTTTGAAGACTTATTATCTCACTAGAAAAGTATGAAGATCTGATAAGAATTGAGCCCAGTATAGCCAGCCAATTCCATGTAACACTGGGGCAGTATGCCATAACTTTTTTTTATTGGAAACTGGCTTAGTCAAATGGAAGGCAGGTCAGGGGGAAAGACGCCAATACAGAAACGTAAGATCTTAGAAATACTGCCCATGGACTATGATTAAAAATATTGTATAAAACATAATAGTGTTTCAGGGGACACTTTTAAAAAACAGTTTAAATGCAGTAGAGCAGCTCCAGTAAGAACAATAAAGAAAGGACCACCTTAGACTTTCAATATCTTCTCTATTACTTGGTACACCCCATGGGATATTGGCCTTTTGCCACACCATTCATGAGGTTAAAATCCACTTTATGCTTACCCCTCAGTAGAAGCATCCTAACAAGTTGCCTGTGGGGAACATTCATGTGAACCTCCCCCTTTTCTTGCTTTACATAGAGTAAACAGTTCCCAAGATAGAACAATTTGCTCTCCAGGCTGGTGGTTAAGACAATTCTTTCAGAGCCCTACAGCCTGCTGATTTCAGTATTCTCTTTGTTCGTTAGGGCTCTCAGAGAGACAGGGGAATGAGAACATGAAGTCTGAATCTGGGTCTCCTGCCCTTTTTTTGAGTACTCTCTTAATCCATATATATGTGCTGAGAACCAACAGAGCTCAAAGAACCAGGTCTTGTTAAAGAAAGAAGCTTTTTAAAGCACTTCACTGAAAACAATTACAAAATTCAGCAAATAAGAATACATCATACAAAAATTTTATGAAAATATGCATCTAAGTTAAAAAAAAAAACCAAAACAGAAAGAAAATAATTATAGTTCAGAAGTTATTATAAGTTTTAACATGTTAGAAAACACTAACAGGTGGCCAGTCTGTTAGGGATAAATCTTGCCTAAGCCTTAGATGTTAAACTCCAAGGAAATAGAAGTCTCACTGCATTTGCAGATGGGAACTTTGGCATGAATATGAGTTCACTGCTAGCTGAAGGCTGCCGCATGGAAGACTCTTCTTTTATTATCTAATCACCAACATTAAACTGCACTAGTACAAATATAGCAAATTAATGCACTTAATGTCTCTGGGTGGACTAGATCTGACTTTTGTCCTAATGCATATACTTCATTGTTACCTAAATGAGTCTGATATTATCCTATGGTCACTTTGGGTTCTGTGAATGTGAAGAATTAATTCAGTGACCGTATCTTTAGATTCTTGATCCCTGAAATCTGTTTCTGACTCAAAGGCCAGTCAGAGTTTGACTAGAGGTCTTAACTTAGTCCTCTAATATTCTAGGTATACCCTTTCTGCTTATTCCTGGAAGCAATCTTTTTACTCTATTTGCAACAGCCCCACCCTTGGTCCTAGAACTGTTAAAAGGTTTAGAGCTGAAAAAAAAATTCCCGGAAGGGAATCTGACTCTACTCCTCTGTTTTCTTACTCTAAGTACCCAAAGTTATCTTCTATTTGTTTTATGCCAAAGGACATTACTTTCAAACAGTTCACTTTGGCAAGAAAATATTTCTTTTTCCCTAGTATTTTGCTTTATCTGCTCCACTGAAAAGAGAAGAAACATTAACATCCAACCCTGAGAATTCATAACTTATACACATAGAAACCCTGTATACTAGCTTCTTCAAAACACGGAATATTGCAAAGGTCCCTAGAGTTTCTGACTTTAGGTGGGCAATCAGAGGAAGTCAACAGAGTTTGGGGACTGTTGTCTCCATCAAAGAATGTGAAGAAACAAATAAACAAACCTGTGGGCCCGCAGGAGTTGTTTGCCAAAAATCATCTGAGAGAACAGACACTGATGATGTACTCCCATAGGTGGTATTACTGTTCCCACATGAGAAACAATTTTATTTACTCTGCATTTAAAAATTATAACTTGTGCTTTCAAAGCTTATATTGTCTTGGACTGCTTGAGGTCCAAATTAATTGTGTATGAAATGCTGACTTTCCTTTTTCTGTACTTCTCATTATACTAAAGCCAAAGAGATTGTTTTAGGTGCAATAACATCTGTATTATCTGGCACTAATTTAAACCACTAGAAAGTTACAAATTCTTGCAGGATCATCCCTCCCCATTATACTGGTAGATGTGTGCACTCTACCAATCAGTGAAAAAAAAGTCATTTTCATGGATACCTTTATTTTAGAAATATATTTCAATAAAGTTGCCTGTTAATAGTTCCTAAAATTTATCCTTAAAAGAACTGGAGTCCCCAGAAAGTGACTGTGCAAAAATTATTTGATACTTAACAAAGTGTTCCCGGCACATGTCTAATCTGAAACTCATTATTCACTCTACTACAAAACTCAGTGGTTAGCTCAGCAGAACTAAGAGATGAAAGAAAGGGCAATCTGTCCTTCCTCAAATGTACTAAAAGGACCATTTAAGCTATAGATATAAAACTATTACTGCTGAACATAAAAGATTAAAAAAAAAAAAACCACTAACCTGCCTTGATGTCAAGAGTTTTAGATAAGTATGCAAAGTTAAATGTTTGGGAAACCTGAATCATCTAGATACAATAAAAACCTCTAAATAGTATTTTAGACAATGATAAGACTGTCATTGTCATTCCAGTTATGGTCAACATGTACTAAATTATCTTGCTGCACTTTTCAGAAAAACCATTAGTGATGTTATGATTTAATAAGAAACTATTCCTTTGTACTAACATACTTTTAGAAGGTTTACCACAGAAAAGAACTTTTCATCACTTCTTGATGGCTGAAAACTATTTGACTTCCTCAAACCATCTTTATAATTCCTTCAAGGAATTATCTGGACAACAAATTCGTTGAAATTGAAGGCTCTGCCAGCTGAGTCAGTTCATCCCAAACTCATTATCCCCACAAATAATACTTCTTTTGTCTTATAAAAGTCTAGAAGAACCTGCAGGCATCACAGTGTTGGTACAAGGGCAGCCATCAGTTTGTGGGTGTATGAAGAGGTTTCACCCTGAAGCTGTGATTCGTAAAGTGAGTCATACGGAAACATACACTTCTTTAACAGCTTTATTCTTCCCCTAGCACTGCTAATGGTGGCAATCTCTGTCCAAGGTGCTTGCTCCTTGCACCGCCGCCCTCTCTCCCCTCCAGCAGTTGCACAGTGAGCCAGGCTGACGAACTGATCCAGCAGAAATACAACATCCTCAGTTAGGTAATATTCCAGCCATATCACAGCTCTGATTGCGTTCTCTTCATGATTATCCAGCAGAGGGGTATCTATCAAAGGATGGTAACCGCTTAAGCTGGTTTAAGCATTACTGCTGCCAAATGCTAGATTGATTTTTTTTTTTTTTTTTTTTTTTTTTACTAATTTCTTATCAGGGAAGCTAGAGCATCTTCTTTCAGTACAGGTTAATGCTACAATAAAATCTTGGCCAAAGCCCAGTAGTGTAGTGAGCTAACTATTTATCCTGTGGAGAGGTGACAACTGCATGGGGTTACCCCTAGGGACGTGAACATTACGACTGGTTGAGGATGTAAATGGTCAGGAAACAAAGGGAAAAACCCCTTTCTTGTTAACACAACTACTGAAATTTGAGGTGGGAGAAAGAGAAAAGGGGAAAATGGGAACCTGGTTTAAAAGGCCTTCAGAGGAAAGCTTGAACTATAAAAGTAGGGCTCTGGACTAGATATTTCTTCATAAATGCAACACAAAGATATGAAGCTGAAATAGAAGGAGGGGCTGTCATTAAAGAGGCTGTGGTTGTCTAACGTTTTGTCAGCAAGACCATGAAGAGTGAAAGGAACCTTTGGTGATATGCCACTAGGTAGATCTACCAATGAATTTCTTTGCACATTTATTCACGTTTCCATGAATTTCTCAAACTCACTAAAGGAGTGATAGAGAGGATGAAAAGAACCTCTGTATCTGTTTTATGGAGACATTCTGCTGCTCACTACCAATGTTTTCAGTGAACTCAGTAATGAGTTGCTGAAGCAAAGCAAAGCAAACTTTAAGGAAAATGTGCAATTCCAACTTAGATATTCCAGCTCCTTCTGTGTGAAGACCTTTTGGAACTGAAGTGAAAGATCTGCTATAGCACAAGGGTATATAAGTGCCGAAGACATACATAAATCATGGTATGAACAAACTGTCAACATTTTTTAAGAGCAAGTATAGGCAGAATATATAAAGTATTATCTTGAGATGTAAAAGAATAATTGATCTACATAAAGACACTATGAAAAGAAGCAGATATTCAGTCAATGAAACAGTATTGAAGCATTCTGCACAAGAAGTATACTGTCAAGACAGACATACATTTAAATCTTTGTTTTCCTTTAAGATCTAAGGGCTCTGAAATATTCAAGTCATGCAGACTAAGTTATTTTGGCTTTTTGCAAAAAGTTTACATGTAGTTATGAAAAGCATCTGCTAATTGCAGACCCACCAAAAGGCCCAGTTTTTAGACTTCTTAGAACTCTTCTCACCATGATTTTTCAGAAGAACTTCATCAGATTCTTCATTGCTTAGTATTTACACTGTACTTAGAGAGTACACAGTGAAAAGAAACTATGGAACCATGATGAGGTTTATGGCCTTATAGAAGGCTGGACTAGATCATTACATAGTCCCTGGCCATACAAGAGGAAAAAAAAAAGTGTTAGAATCTCATCCAAGCTGTTGGAATTCCCTTTTACACAGATGAGTTTAATACCCTTGCACTGGTTCTCAAAACTATTATCCTTTACTTCAAGGAGGCAGGGAAATTCGAAACAAATGTAGAAAAAATAATTACAAAAAATATATATACTAGCCAGCTGGAAAGGAAATGTGAAGCACTCTTAGATGCAGAACATGCTACTACTACTTCTTTTCCAGAATTAAACACAAAGCTAATGAAAGAAGCATAATAGCAAAGTCAAATCTGTATTATCAAGCCCATGGGTGACAAAGGAAAACAGATCCTGAAAAGGGGGTTGAAAAAAGACCATTCTGAGAATTACTACCCAGGATGTTTAATGAGGAAGAAACAGAAGAAAAAAACGCTTATTGCAAATTTCCATTTATTTATTTAACCATCTTTTTCCGGCTATCCACATCAATAAATTTCCTGGAAATAAATTTAAACAGACTGAATGACATTTCTCTGGAAATGTGAAATATTATTAATATGATTAGTATCCATAATAAAGATCCAGTACATATATGATATTTACAAGGTTTTCTTTCAGCTACTATCCTGAAACAACTAGATAGGGACTTTTTGTCTTTTCCATTTACCTAAATGGAACTTTCCCTTATACCTGACAGAAGTTGACACTACACATTTTGGAAGACACCTTGCAACATGCAGAATCTCCCATCAGCATCTTATCCTTACCTTGGCAGTTAGAGAACTTTGTATCTGAACAGTGTGAGAGATAGATGATCTTCCTTTCTGTAGTCTTAAGTTTAATTATTGCACCCTGCATGTAATTGCTAATCATATGAGAAGACAGTTCCTCTTTAAACCCTGCCAAATGGTTGGTCTCTATCACTTTCTGAACACAAATCTCTGTGCTGCTACCTCAGCTCTAGATTGTCTCTCAGTTACTCAAACTGTGTTTTCCACAGAGGCACACAACTCCCTGAAAGAGGAGTTAGTGCACATCCTTGCCAAAGAAACGCAGAAGCTTGCACAGCTATTTGGAAGTATGTGATATTTATCTCACATATCTACTAATATATTTCACCATGATTTGATAGGAAAGCCATGGGGGAAGTTCTTCACTGGATATAAGTCAAAGCTAATTAATTTAGGAACGTGAACAAAGTACCCGAAGGTCAGGCAGTCTGCAAACTTACAGTGCTCTCGGCCTACAGAAAATGCTCATCAAGAGCGCATTCAAAGCAGCTCATCCATTGCTTACCTCAAGTTAAGACCATTTCCACAGACAGTAAGCCCTGTGTAACTGGCCCTTAACACAGCTTAGCTAATCCAGGCAGCTGGTTCAAGGATCCAGTCTTGTGAGGACCCCTGCACAACTGCAATAGCTTATCACAGCCGATGAGTCAGTTCTCAAGGTCTTGGGTTTTTTAGTCAGCTTTAAAAACAGGGTTTCCTCCTCCTGCTTTTAGCCAGTGAGAATTTTCTTTTTCATAAGGGACATCAGGCCTGTTGGTGTGGAGGATCAGCTGGGGGAGTGTGAATGCTGCTGTTGCCAGCAGTCCATGGTGCTGATGGAGAGATTTATATTTGAATATGGTCAGTGTCCTCAGCCTGCAGCTGGAACGGATTATTTCCAACATTTTTTGAAAGGTCAGTTGGTGCGTTTCTGTGTCAGCACTGTCAAGGATTTATGGACAGCAAGAAAAGGTCAATAATGCACACAAAATGGCCTGCCAAAATGAGTTGTGATCTACTAGTGGGTTGTTGCCCTACAAAGTTCCACTAAACTGGAGATAACATACAGAAAACCCACTTGTTAGTTTACCATGCCATTTGGCAATTGCTCAGCATAGCTCAGGCCTCCTGCTGAGCTCTGAAAAAAAGTGGTACTAAAAGTCACAATAGGAAAAATTTTAGTATATATCATCTTCATGGTCCATTTTTATTTCATGTGCTTCCCCATAATAATGTAGTGTTCACTGATTTTCATGGGTGTCCAGGGTGTGCATGTTAAAAAGATCTGATCGTATTCAGAGATATATTTGCCATTTTATGTCATTGTGCTATGGGATCTTTAGCTGTGCAATACTTTCATTAAAAAGATGCTGATGCCTATCTTTTATTAAAATAAGAAAGGAAGAAGTGTGGCAGGTTGATATTATGTCATATTTTTTTTAATGACTAATGAAAAAGCCTGGACTATGTTGTCACATTTTACAACAGTAACCGACAATGGCTGCACATGAGAAACAGAGCACATAGATAAACTTCCCCTCATCCCCGCCATCCAGATTGCGTCCAGACCATCACATGTATTAGCAACTGACTGACCTATCCTTCATCAGTTTGGACCCATTTAGCTTTTGGCTCATAGTCAAAATCTGTAGCTCTAGCAAATACAGAAGAGGAGGACTGTCTAAGTCACCTGTCAACGCCCACAGTGACCCACTGAGCTCAGACCCAGCGTGGCAGCCTTCATCACCCAAGGCTCTTTCTGCCACGCTAGTGGCAGCACCATTCTCAAAAGTACTGTTAAAAAACATCAGCCCCCAAAGCAAAGATGTGTGATGAGCACAGAGCTACTCCCAGGACAGGGGCTCACCAAGTCTCAGCACAGTTACCTCCTTCCAAGTTGTCACTTCCCCTTGTGCAGAGAGACAAAACCCAGACTCCTCTTCTGTAACCCAGCCAAAAGATCCTGCGGAAAACAACAGAGTATTGTTCCTCCTAAAACCCTTCACTATTTCCCTAGGCATTTGACTGCCTTCCCCTTCAGATTTTTCCTGCCTCTCTCTGAGCCACCAGAAAGGGCACCCTGCTCTAACACCTCATTTTGGCCTTGACTGAGATGGCTGAGTGGCTGCTTCTGCTTGGTGACTTGGTCACAGCTGCAAAAAGACACAGGCCCCCAACTAGAAAACCCTTCTGGAACACGCCGAGCTGGCTGTCTGTGCCCTCTCCCCCAAATGTGCAGAAGTCAGCATAGCTACATGTTTTGCATCAGATGAAGGTCTCTCCCTCAACCTACTTTTGTTCTATTGCTGTTACTAGATAAATTATGGAATTACATCAAAGAAGAAATGAAAACAGAAATGGCTTTTTTTCTTCTATGTCAACCATTTACTGTTATCCATTTCTGTGTCCTCTAACCTTTTCATGGCAGTCAGATAAACTTCGGATAAGCAAACAGAAATCTCTTGTTATGCTTTCATACTTCAGCTATTATTCCTACTGTCCTTCTAGCATGCCCTAGTGTGACAAACTGCTGTCCAATAACTAGTGTGTTTTACCTCACATTAGAAATGTAGCAAGCAGGCTCACTGTGGTGTTCTTGCCATGGGCTCACATCAGGCAGCAGCAAAATGGAGAAAATAAACATGGAGAGAAGCTACTTTTAAATCTCAAAATAGTACTTCATTTTGAGTTTTGTTCATCACTGGGATTCATGCCAATTTTAATGAAACAGAATTTCTCGGTCATATTTCCACATTACATTTCCATCTTTCATTAAAGTAGAGCCAGAAAAGCACTTAAGCACATGCTTAAAACTTCAAAATGCATTCTGAACGTATTGCCTAATTCCTGTGATATTTTTGTTCACTGGGGGTCTTCACAAGTTCAGACTAATACTAGAAATTGGCTTTGATTTAGATAAAAGCATTTTTGTCCTAAATGAGGTCAAATACAACAAGGCCAAAACCTGAAACCTTCACATATGTTGGGGAGACAGACACTATCATTCTTCCATACACTCATGCAGTTAAAACATTGGCCAGTTAGACGCAACATGAAGAGAAATAACTAACTCCTCTAGCTTCCTCGCTGCAGACAGCTGTCCCACTTGCTGGCCCATGGGCCAGGTTGGTTCAGATGCTAGCACCAAGAGCAATGACTGCTTTCAGCAGGGTGACTTGCTGAGTACAGTGGTATCCAAAATGAGCTTTAAAAGACTGTAAAAGCGGCAGCATAGTGGTTCTCCTACCCCGTTTTTTAGGACAGCCCTGAGGCTTTGTTGTTATTACTGGCTTCCCTTTGTCAAAGAAAGGGCATTTTGTACTGGAGGATATTCCCTCAGTCATTTCCCCCCTTAGCGACCCCATGTCTTCACATAAAACTGCAGGATTTCCTAAGTGGTTCATGAACAACAGGCTGAATTCTTAATCCAGTTTCAAAATCATATTTTCTTCAGTAGTCTTCATGAGGAAGGTTCAGCTCCCAGAGAGCAGGAGCAGGCTATTTTAATACAAAGGAACTCAAATCATTAAAGGGATTCAAGCTGCTCTTTATATCTTCCAGAAAGCCTTGCTCTGAATCGCACGCTCCCAGCGTCTGCTCCCTATTCTCACCTATTCTCCTTCTTTCACCTGGGGAGTTAGGTAATGTCTGGCCCAAGTACAATAAGGCCCCCACCCCCTTTAAAGGCCATCTTATTCTAGAACAACATTGTTTATGGATTCCATATGGTCTAGCATTAGTGTTATCCTTGATTCTCTGTCTCTCACTTTCCTCTTGTGCAATAAAAGAGATGAAGTAACACATTGTAAAAGAATGTGTTTGCAAGATAGAATAGACATCTGCCTGTCTCCTCTGGAGGCTGCTGTGAGAATACAGTTGCTACCTATTTTGCCGATTTGACCCCAACATGTCTAAGGCCTCTCAGAGCAATTGTGCGTGAACACATCAATCTGTTCATCAGCAATAGCTCTGTGTCTGAGATGGCCATCGATTTTATTTTTTTGCACTGTTACTGGCACATTTTGTCCAAAGCCTGTACAAGTTACTGTTGGTACTGTTATAAAAGATGTTAAGGATCTTTTGGGGAAGATGTGACCTGATCTTTCTGGAACATTTTAAAAAATGTTGTCTTTCTTTTTTTAAAGCAAATATCATTCTTCCTTTGAGCCAGCAAGCCCTGCACGCCCAAGCAAGGCCAGGAAGAAGTCATGTTTCCATTTTCAGAATTGAAGACAGAATGCTTTGTACATTTCTAAGAAAAAACAATCCACTCCAACTTGACCACATAACTTGCCTTAGATCTGTCTGCGACAGCTTAAAAATTAGTAAGGATAATTTCATCAATTAAAACCACCTGCTGTTTGATTTATGACAACTGTACAACATCTAAGAATCATTGAGCACGGTGGATATTGTTGTCAAAAAGGCTCATTTTGCACTCTCTTTCTCTTTTACACCATCTTCAGTTAGGAATACCTCTGGTCAATTTGCCACAATTAGTCTACTGTAAAACCGTATGACAGTGGATGGCTTCGGGCTGCAGGGGAGGCAGCCCCACCACCTTACACTGGTTCAGCTGAGATAGGAATCAGGCACAAAGGCTGCAAAACTGGTCTTTAACCACACGCTTGGTGCCCTGTCAAGTTTAACAGCATTTGGAAATTTCTTTGTATGTCTTCATTGTCTGCTAGCCATAAGGCCACTGTTTAAAAAAAATAATAATTGACAGTATGTCTTCTCTTATCATTGCATGGAAAAGGACATAAAAATATAAATAACCCGAAGGCATCTGTCTTTCTGGATTATTTGAGACTAACTTCATCTTAAGGAAGATAGAAACGATACGCTTTAACAGAACCTGCAGCATAGACTGATTGAAAGAGAAATTATTATTTCTCTTCTATTTCCTAAGTAATCAGACCTTAAGGCAGGTCTCCTTGTGTTACTTCCCAGATATAAGACAAAGACTATTTTAAAAAGACTGAATCTATTCAGACCTGGTGTTTCACTGGTTACTCAGGGAAAACTATTGCTGTAGTTGGTGAAATATTTTTGGAGTGAGGTATGTAGAAGTGGGCATACTTGTTATAATGCTAAAATTATTTTTCTGATGCAAAAGATAACCAATCAACCAACACAAATAAACAAAAGCATACTAGTTGCCAGCAAGTCCACTGAATCTTTCTTTTTCAGTCAGAGGAAGCTTAAATATCTGCCTTCCTGCCAACTTCATTTCATGGTCTCGTGTCTCTCCTCCTTCTACATGCATCCACTAATTTCCAGCCAGAATTAAAATTATTATGTAGTTCTGTGTGCCACTTTTTTTCCTTGTAAGCACCCGAATGACTCTTGCCTCTGTCGTTTTTCCTCCCTCTTCTGAAATCTCTATAATCTGAATTTATCTACAAGATCAGAAACAAAGTAAATTCAAATCTGTGAAATCTATGGGACAACCAAGAAGTTCCCTCAGATTGCCTTGTGATTTTAGGATTAAGAGTGGCCAAAACAGTGACTAGACCCTTCACAATTGCAGCAGCCAAGCAACAGATACCCACTTTCCACGGAACGGAGGTATACAACTGGCAAAGCATTCTCCATTCACCAGAAGAGGAAGCCCTTAAGGACAAAAGACTGCATGTGGAATATGGTACAGTGGGAGAGACACTAAAGCTCTTAACCTAGATGCACTCATATAAACATTGCAAAACCTCAGGTCACCTCAGGTGCTTGTTATTATTCTAATATTATTGCCTCTGACTGACAGTAAAAGTAAATTGGAAGAGTGTGTTTGAAAACCCATATGTATAATGTACTTACACCAAAAGGTAGTTGAACCTCTATACTTGTAAGGGTTTGCTCATCTGGGATTGATTTTTGGACACTGCTTTTTACACTGTTTCATTTGAACTAGATACTGGTAAAGTCTTCTTTTCTCTAGCATACTCAGTGCAGTGTAATTTATAGTGTTATGCAGATGCTGGATCATTTGACTCTTCATTCTGTTGCACATAATTTACATTGTCTGTGGCAAATAAAAAGATAAGTGCAATCCATATTGCAAATGCATCATACCATTGTGAATTTCCATGCTTTCTCCTTGTTCTTCTTCACCTCATGGAATTTATGTGGTCATTGTAGCAAAGTCTGATATCACAGTGAATATTCTCTTATAAGTTATGTTTGGATTTTAAGACTAGCTGTTTCCATATACATCGTCATAGCAGTCTTTGCTATCATCCTAAATAATTCCCAAGCTATGGTAAAAAAAAATCTGCTGAACCGAAATATTACAGTAAAAGTAAGGACACTGCTTGAAAATACACATATAATATTTTCTCTTATTTAATTCATATTTGAGCAAGCAGTCCTAAATCAGATGAAATTTAAAAAAAAAAATTAAATCACTTTCCAGATTTAAATCCATTTGTGTTGGGACATTTTTTATCTCAGTGACACTTTTATGTGGACCATAGATCTCTTTTGAAATAATTTTCACTTGAGCATCAGTGTTTCACCATGTCAACAAATGTTTCTCTGATGCAGGACACCATCTAGCCTTTTCAAGGCTCAGACACATAAAGTGATCTGGCAACTAGATTTGAATGGAGAGTATCAAACTAACTTTAAATACAATATAAAAAGTTCTGTGATAAGATAACCCAGTGAACCTCACTCCCTAACGTCTGGTGTCTTGTGTCTGAGTTTCCATGTTCTGATGTTGTGTAAGAGGAAAGCTCATGTTTCACTTTACTTGAGCTGCAGCATGGAAGGTCTCTTGCCTCTCTGTAGCATCCTGTTTTTACAAAAATTGTGAGAATTTACACTGACATCTCTTTTAAAAACTGAGTTCAATTAGGCTGAAGAGTTGCAAGATATTAGGGATGAAGTGACTGGCAGATGGCCAAAGAGACAGTGTGGTTGCATGAACTTCATTTTCATAAGAGACCATGACAACTAGAAAGAGAGATTTGGAGATCATTAGCTGGAACAAGTCAGTACAGCTCCACTTACCTCGGTGAGATGGAGTGACCTGCCGAGAACCTGAGTGCTAAAAATACATAGTAATTAAAATGGAAACACTGGGCTGGGCAAACTCTGCTTGAATGCTCTCTCTTCTCTGCACCTCCTTGTAATACAAATACAGTGCAATTGAATTTGAATGAATTCTTCATATATTCATAAAGTAGTATGTTTTTAAGTGAGCATCAAAACCAGCACTTTGAAATAGCCATTGTCAAAGTACCCTGTAATCAAAATAGAGTACCTTCTTTTTGGCATAAATGAAAAGTTCAATTCTTACTCTTGACTTTTTGATATTATTTTTATAATACTGCAATTCTGGTGCAGGGAAAACAATGCCATGTGAAAAACAGAAATGCAGTCTCTCTGTTTATTTATTTTCTAATTACTTTCCGTCTCCTTCTGCTAAACTACCAGGAAACATTTACAGTAATTTCTAATGCTATAAAGTGTCTGTATTTTGCCCCTCCCTGTGAAGCCATTACCTAATCAAGTGCTGCATAATGAAACAAATAAACAAATACCAAAAAACAATCCATCGTTACTCTGTGCAAAATGAAAATATTAACCAAGGTCTGTTTAAAAAAGTTTAATGTTATAAATCACAACTTGTTAAAAAGTCAAATGAATTAATGTTTTTAAAGAGTAGAAGCAGAAAGCAGAGAACTTCAATCCCTTTTAAATTCTGTCCGTAAAAAATAACCTCTTCAATTTATTTGATGCAGTAAATTAATCAAACATTATTGATTAATATACAGAATCTGTGATGTGCTGATGTGGGAGGTGAGGGAATTGTTTAAACTACAGAAGTCTTTAAAAACTTCCCTTCCCCCAGCAGGGTGATCTCAGGTGGGATGTTAAATGTATGCTCAGCCACCAGCTGCAAGAAGTCACTAAAGCAAACACTGAAGCACCTTGGTGAAGGCAATTGCAGCCTCAATACTATCAACTGACACTTCTGCTCAGTGACCCTCTCAGGTCTTAGAAACGGTCTTTTCAGATTCCAGGTCTTGCTGTATTGATTTCAATCAGCAGCTTGTCCTAAGAGCCCCACTTTGAAATAGCTCGGCCAGAATTTCTACTCTAGCCCAAGTTTTATCTCAGGGTTTTTATTCACATTTGACAATGTTCGGCTAAATTACAAGAGAGGATTTTCTGTGTGTACTTGTTTCCCTACCCACATTTTTTTTTAATTATGTTTGTTTCGAAGACGAGTAAATCTCTCTGTTTACTTATGCTTTCACTCGCTCCATCGAGGGAAGCACACTGAGCTGCCTCAAGTGTTGTTTTCAAAATGTTTTTACATTTTTGGCCACGCTTCAGTAGGACCAAAGTATTTCTGTCAACGACTTCATTAATGCCAGGATTTTACCCCTGGCTTATGAATACTGGAGGCACCCCACAGGAGGCTCTCTCACAGCCCAAATCCCCACGCTTCCCTCTTAGCCTTACCCGAGCAGCGGAGGCTTTGATAGCCCACGCACCGCCATGGCACAAGCTGGCGAGGGACCAGGCAGGCGCTGCTCCGCACCAGGGCACGGCGGCCGCCCGCTCTTCGCCTTTCTGCACCGCATCACGCCTCTCCGTCACGAGAGCCTGCGCCCGCTGCACCACACGGCCAAAGGGAAGGCATGGAGCAAGGCAAGCCGGGGCGAGGAAAAGTCGTTTAAGCCATGTTTGCACCTCCTAGCTTCCATAGGTCTTGGCACAGATTGGAGCTGCCTAAAGGGGCTTTTTGATGGTTAAGATTTGGGAGGGGGGAAAGGGTGTTTCAGTGAGCAAAGAAGTTTCCAAGTTTTTCTCTTTTTCTGTTGTTTTTTTGTTGTTTCTTTTTTTAAATGAAGAAAGCTATCAGGAAATCCTCAGCAGAAACTGAGAATGGGTTCCTGATGGCTGGATGGATTTTGCCAAAATCCATTTTAAGGTTTACTTTGAGTAAGCTCAAATCAGGTTGCCATATGGAATTACTCCATGCGGCAGCCTGACCTAGAGCAAAACTGAACAAAGCTGAGATTATTTACTAAACTCCTAAACCGCTGGCTGTTTTGCATCTCTCCCACACTGGATCTAATTCCTTAAGTAAATAAGCACATACGAAATTAAAAACCTAAGTTAATGAATAGGCCAAATAGTTGTGCACAAGGTAGGCTATTTGATGACACACAAAATACAACCATGGGTTAACATTCATGCCTCAGACTGTCTCAAAGCTTGCTGGCACCTGCAGTTTAGCATATTTACTGCTGTAGCCAAGAAGATTGATCACAGGAAGCCAAAGCTGTTCAGTTAAAAAAAAAAAAAAAAATCAGCTGTTTTCTATGAGCAGTCTGTCAGATAACCAGCCTAATGAAACTGTGGGCATTTCTCTTGAGCTCAAGAAACATTCATGCTGGAGAGGATACTGGAGTCATTCTAATACTTTGCAGTTGTTTTGGAGGTTAAATAGAAAGCGGCACAGAAGAAAGGCTCTGTCTTTGTGATTAAAGAAAAGGCAGAAACATAACATCAAAATGCACACTTGTGCCCTTGACTGAAATAGACATAACACTAACGCTGTATTTTTCACCTCACTGATGTGCTCCAAATTGAAAACACAAAGGATGCCTTTCACTGGTATTCTTTAGGGAAAAAAAAAAAAAAAAGACACAACTGTCCCACAGAGAAACCAGACAGGCAAAACACAGTCCTGCTTTTGTAAAAATAATTCATAACCTGATGAAATGTCTTGTGTCAGAATCAAAACCAAGAAGCTTCAGATGAAAAATGGATCTGACTCCCGTTAGAATGGCATAAACTGCTTTGCAATTTCACTCTCCCCATCCTGGGCTCCAAATGGATGCAAAGGTAAAAGGAAAGCAGCAAAAGGCTCAGCGCACAGCAGTCCTAGCATCCTTTGACAGGACATCACCAATGTGAAAAACACTGACATTTAGCATGGGCTTTTGCCTAGCTTGTACATAGAAACGTGGTTTCACCAGCCACCGCACTGTCGGTGTAAAAGGGCATTCCCACATAAGTTGCCTTATCTGGTTGCATACAGGCAGGACTCCACCAGGCAAGCATTTATTCGGCCGTGATGAGAATAGTCTTCTGGGCGTTCACTCAGTTTTGCTGGACAGTGTGGGAGAAAAAGCATAGTTTCACATCTTCTGGTACCTTCTGCCTTTCATTTCTTACCATGTGTGAAGGTAATAGCACAGGAGAATGGTGGACGCCTAACCTGCTTTACCTCACAAAGCAGACAGTACTAATGTAAAACAGTGTTTTTACACTGTGGTAAGATGCTTACCACTATTTCAGCCCTCTTGCCTTTGTAAACCCTCTACAAGCCAGAGGGCCATTTTTTTCGTATGTGACGTATGTGTAGACAGTCATGGTAGGTGGCACAAATCAGTTTAGCCTCAAGGCTGCTCTAGCCGATCCCAAGAGCCTGACCAGTTCAGAACTACCTCAAGCTTCAAAGGAGATAGAAGGAGCCATAGAAAGATTCCTTTGAAAGTGAATCAAATGATTGCTGGCACTACATGGAGGGGAAATTGAAAGCGTCCGGCTTAAAAAAGAACCTTGAGCTTTCTTCACCACTTTGTCATGTTTCTCCTTATTTTAAAAAAAAAAAAAATTCAAGTAAATATAGCACATTTGATAACGTACAAGCTTATCTGTTTGCAACAGAGCTTTGGTATAATTTCCAAAGGTGTCATACTAACAATTCCTAGGAAAATTGCTGGAAGTGAAAGATGGCTCCCATATGACATTTACCACCTGATACATTGAGTACCAAATAGTGGAGCTTATAGTCAGTTGAAAGCTTGAAATATGATATATATGATACTTTCTGGTTTTTATTTTCCAGGCCTCAGTTTATGCTCGGCATTTTATATTAATATTATTTTTATTATAGAATATTTTTATTCATAGATTTAAAAGACTATAGATAAAAGGTGACAAATTTAGATAACATGATAAAAAGGACAAAGCTGATAACAGCTCATGATAATAATGAACAAATGAATAATAATGATGAGATGAACAGTAATAATGAACATTTAATTATTTGCATGGAGTTTAATGCATGCTTAGACAAAGACCCAACTTTTAAGTTTCTCTCTCAGGTGCATCCGATAGTAGCTTTTGTTGTTATTTTCCAATACAGGCATACGTCCTCTGGTTTTAGTTTTCATCTTTATGTTCTGTTTGCAGGCCAAGAGTGATGATGTTTTGCAATGCAGCTAAAGCAGTATGTGTATTTGGTATGCTGAAGGCATCTATCATCTTTTGTCTGTAGCTTTTCAGAAAAGTTCATCACCTCCATTCCCTCAACCAATAGCTTTCTTGTAGCAGAACTAATGCCTATGAGAAAAAGATTGCAGGGTCCTCAGTATGGCATTTACACCAGCTGTATAAAGAAGGGAAAGGGGAGTGCAAGTGATGGAAACTGTTGCCAGATAGCCATTTTCCTCGTGAAACAGAAAACACGATTTTCAGGATCAACAGAGGACACTTGCTGGGCAAGCTAGATCATGGGATTTGTGAAATCACAGGCCAGGGCTTTGGGCAGAAGAGAGGAAAGGGAAATGGAAGGGATAGTGCCTGAGGGAGCCAAAAATGAGAGGACTGTGAGAGAAAGGCAATGACAGACTGCGGGCAGAGAGAGATGTCTGTGAGGATGAGCAGGCTTGATGATGGTGGGGCCTGGCTGTTTCCATGTATACATAGACTTGCGCCTGGCCTCCGGACTGTAGTCCAGAGCATTGTGTGCGTGTTTAGTGAAACTCCCGTTAACATCCATGAAGAAACCATGTAGTCTGTCAGGCTTTGCGCTGTGGTGGATAGCCCTTTTTATTCACACAGGCACACCAGGCTGCATAGCAGCAGGCTATTTGTGACCTTCTGACAGTCAGAGAAGCTGTATCAAATGAAAGTGCTGATGCTGAAGCCTCTGATGGCCACCATATGGGGATAGAGGAAGTTCCTGATGGTATCGCACACTTTTATTACAATGGCCATGACAGCAGATTTCCTCAGTGCAGAGCAATTTGCCAATGAGCATAGGAGCCAAGAGTGAATAGGGACCAGTGGGCAATGGGTACTCCTTATGTACTAGAAGAAAGACTGAAGAGCAGGCATGGATGCAGCAGGACTTTCAGCACACAGCATCGAGGGTAAAACTCAGTTTTGTTGTAGAGCTGAGCATGGAGGAACTAGGACTACTGCTGTCCTGTGGAGGACAATATGATCCCATGAGTGCCTAGTGATCTCAGTGTCTCTTTTTCAGCATAGGCTTCAAAGGCAGAGAGGTAGGTCAATAACGGGCATTTATGAAACCCTGCACCCATGCATTTAGAAAAAAAAAGAAAGAAAGAAAGAAGCCCAACACATGTTTTGCACAGCTAAAGAGCATCGTTTGGGGAAAAGATGACACCATTTCCTGCCTGCATGGAGAACCAGGGCCAAATTCAGGCCAAGGAGAGAGGAACTGCCTGAACTACCTCATAGAAAATGCTAAAATCATCAAAGTAGTTTAAACATCTAACTCAATGTTGCAGAGTATTCCCTATTCCTAGGAGCATCTCCAAGAACTGAGTGCCTATGTCCATGCAGGAGTGAAGGGCCAGTGACACAATTGCACCTCTATTTTATGCAATTAATTTACTTGAGACTCAAAACTGACTCTTCTGTGCATCTCACCCCCATCCCCACTGGTTATGTATTTTGCTCTAAGTCTTGCAAATGGAAAATATGTGAGCATCCACTCTCTCTCCTGAGAAAGCTGCTTTCTCACCCAGCCACATTATCAGGCTCCCACTACTCTCTGACACCACCCATCAGTCTCACATTTGTCCACCTGCAAGGAAGACCCTCAGAGTGACTGAGAGGATGGGGTTTGATGGCTCAGGAACTGGTCTAGAAAGTGCGAGCTGTGACCCTGAACCCTTGAGCTTAGAAGGACCTAAACCCCAGACCAGGCAAGGGTTGCAGCAGCTAAGCTGCTGCACAGTGGCTCGCATTATTATGGGTCGACCGAACGGTACAAGCACACAAGCCCAAGTAATTGCCAGCGCTTAGGTCTGAATGCAGCTTAGCACAACTTCTCGCCTATTTGCTTGTCATAACGCTGCTCATTGAGTATAGTATTTTAAGCACCTAAAGGGCATCATGCTCCAAGCCAGCAAGATGATTTAGCTGAGGCACAGGGGTGGTGGATGTCTTCAAGAAACATGGTAGACTATTCACAAAGTAGAGAATTAATCTTAATTAAGCCCCTGTAAGTCAGCTCTTCCTGACAGAATAGTATTTGAGCAGATTCAGACATCTTTTTTAAATGAGGTAGCAGTATATTATCAGTGTACCTTCACATTTTTATAAACTTCATTCAAGATTCAGAGAGCACTTAGGATTCACAGGAATCAAAATAAATTACTTTTACAATGTCCCCTCCCAATTCTGAGAAATCCTCTCATTAATTAAAATGAATTCCTGAAAATGTATCCTATATAGGACAATCCTTAGTTTAAAAATGTAGAAAAACAGACAAAAATTGCATATTGGTAGCTATATTTTAAACAAAAAAAAAATCTTCACATAATAAATACATCTTATGCACATTAACTTCAAATTTACTTCAGAAAGCTATTTACAATATAAATAATTATAAATGGGAACACTTTGCAAGATATTGTTGACATAGCTAAATTGTGTTTCCTACATTACATTCCAAAGGAAAACTTCAAATTACAGATGTTATGCTACAATGTCACTAGACCCTATACATTGCAAGGCATGGTATTTGAAACGCTGGCAATCTGTGTCTTTTTTTTCCATAAATATAACCCATTGGTTTAAAGCAAACATGAAATGCTTCATTATGTCTCAAGTGCTTTTTTTGCTAGATTAGTATATTTTATGTATTGAAATATTTACCTCGGGAAAAAGTTGCAGTGCCTTAAAAGTACTTTTCCTAGTAGACTTTATTTCCTTAGAAATGTAAAGGTGCCAATGTTTCATAATGTGTGAGCAAAATTATTTCTTGCATTTCTAAACTTCCCACTGTATCGGTAGCTGAAAAGAAAAAAATGCATGCAGTCCAAATTGCAATAAATAAAAATGTTTTTAAATTGTATTTTGAATCCTAGAACAACAGGAAATATTGAGAACTCCGCGTGAGAGGGGAGTTAAATAGTGAACACAACCAGACAAAAAGCTTCTTTTTCTTCCCATATTTGATCTTCCCTTTCAAATACAGCTTCATAGATGGCATCATAAATTACCTCTTTTCAGAAAGGGACATATTCCTAGCAACTTAGAGCCAGATTTATCCACAGAACTCTTGTATACATAAGCTAAATGCCACAGTGAAGTTTAACCTCACGTCACTTTTTTTTTTTCATTAATAAATGCTCTAAGGAAATGGGAAATGGAGTCACGCTAGTGCTCTCACCATTTTGAACAGAAGACTATTTAATTTTTTGGTCTTCGGAGTAACAGCTAAACCCTCAGCTACACCTCTAGCAGGCTTTACTAACACCAAACTGAAGGGTTACAGAAAAAAAAAAGGGGGTTTTTTTGTTTTTTCTGCTGTTGGTTTTGGGTTTGGTTTTTTTTGCTTCTCAGTGCATACAGCTGAAATATTTAACCATCAATAATAACTGCAAATAAAATAAAATAGGTTCTTCTCCACACTGTAGAGGTGTCTGGAGTTAATCCAGCATACCTACAGGAAAGCATGTTCATCCACCATTGTTCCTAATAACAAAGCCAGTAGTGCCTTTAGACCCTTAGGTGTTTTAAGTAAACTTGCAACTCATGGAAAGACCAGAGACCAAATCCAGTTGCTGCCAGACATTAACTATAGCCACCTTAAAACAGACATAGCTAGGTCTAATCCTGGAACTGTGTGCTATAATCCCCATTATATACAGCTTTGTATGCCGAAGGCCTGAAACCAGTGCGTATGCCATAGCTTTGTTCCTTGACTGAAAGGTTAACTGACCTTTGGAACAGCCAGTCTGATTTTCTGGGGTGGCTGCGCCTTTTCCAGAAATACTATGCAACCTTTTATTTTTTTCCAACTCACTCAGGATGGTCACATAAATGAACATAAGGTAGTTAACGTACTTAGGGACATTAATGAATAAATGCTGCATGTCCAGAGATAAAAATGAGATTCAGATAAGAGTGATTAAAATTTAGAGTTTAAAAGAGCAGGATTTTACTGTGTAACCTGTGGCAGTACTGCGGACACATCAATAAAAGCCATCTAAAGCCTAAGAAATATTTCTGGGGCTCTTCAGTGCAGAGAAATGCACTCATTTTTTCAAAGCATGTATAAATAATCTCTATTATAGAAACACAGCCAGTACAGCTACTACCTTCCATAGCTTCCACACTCGCATCTTGAGATTAAAAAAAAAAAAAATTTACAAACAAACCCCAAACCTATTGCCACTTCACAAGTCAGCTTTTTTGCCCTTATACATATTAAGTAGTACCTTACTCCACAAATATTCCCATTTGAGTCAATGGGACAAATTGCTGAGTAAGGTTCTTCTTCTAATTTAAGAATTGTTTTGCAAATTTGTCCAAAATTACAAACTCCATGCCCCTGGGGTGCAATTTTGTATAAAGAAGAGAGGGGGTTTTTTGCTTCCTTAAACAAAAGAGATATACCAAAATCATAATGCACAAAAATCTTAATGCACCATCCACTGATATTAGTAAGAAATGGTTTGAAAGAGTTGTGGTCACTCTGCATTTGGAGTAGCTACAAAATATTAATTTGGTGTTAATAGCAAAACAGTATTATGTTAGAGAAATGATGCAACACAGCGATTTATATTGTTTCTCTTCCAAAACACAACCTATATACCTTATTTAAAGAGATAACCTTTAGCTAATGTGATACATTTGAAATGTATTTGGTACAAATGCCTTGCATTTTTCAATTTTGCAAAATATTTCATCTTATCTGATTTAGAAAAGGAAGAAACAAAAAAAGATTATATCCTTGAAGGATACTAAATGAAAATTTGAATTAAATAAATATGTAATGGAAAAAAAGAAGCTTTATACCATATTGAAAAGTACATGTAGTATGAGCTGCAGTGATATTATATGCTATAATTAAGATTGCAGTCTTGCTTTCATGTAGCATGTAGCACGCGGAGTCTATGTTTACAACATTCAATGTTTTCTGTCAATTAAGAAGTAATTCCTGGCTATCTAAAGAAGCAGGATGGCAAATTAGCTGACAAAAGGCATCTATCTCCAGCAGACTGTACTGAAATGTTAAGGAGTGCCCGTTGCTGGAATCCCATGAGGGGAGTGAGCATCAGCCTTTGCTTGTAGCACAATGTGGCTACATGTACAGAACTCTCTACTGATATATTCCATTTATTACAGTGCATTTTGCTGCATTTGTCATCATAGTGGACTGGAACTACTGAAAATAGGATAAATAACTACAGTTTAGGAAGTTTTATTTTGGGATCACAGTAAATAAGAATGGGGATTTTTTATTGCATAGCACACTGGCTTTTTTCCTAGGTGAAATCATATAGAGTACAAGCATCTTTTATTGTGCCTGTTTGTTTTATAAATCTTCTATTTTTCAAAAGTGCCTGTCAGAATGCAAATACAACCATGCCCAAACTGTGGTTTCCTGACTACTTGTGGCCATTAGACCATAGCCAGGGAACTGCAGCTGGTCTGCAGAACTCTATTGCCTTCTAATTAAAAGCTTGATAACAAGAGTGCCCAGTGATCCCAAGAAACTTGGGTGCTGACAAAATCCCATTCATCCAAACAGTTCAGGAAACTCTTCTGTAATACAAAATAATATTGACACTTAGACTTATTTTTATATGTACTAGTAGGGCTAATATGATACCATGTACCTCTACTCTAATTCGCTTTGCAAATTGTATTTTAACACTGTACAATGAGACTCCAAATACAAGTTTATTCATATTATTCATAGGAATAAGTGAAATAAATATGTATCCAGAACTAGATTTATCAAAAATACTTTCTCATTCCTATGCTTTATGAATATATACAATTGCTGGGCTGAAAGAAGTCCATTTTGGTCCATTCCTTCCTCTGAGTTAACAGTTGTCAATGGTTTTCTTCCTCTCAATTATTTGCCTTGTTTTTATCTTCAAACAAACAAACAAACAAACAAAAATCTCTAGCTGCTTCTCTTTATGACCTTTGTTATTCATTTGGCAGTTAGTCAAATAAACTTCTTGCCAAATCATTTTGTTCTCATTTTGCCTTGGCTAACATTCAATGCCGTCTCTCATTTCTGCCGCTAGTTCAAATAGTTTTAGACCGTTATTTATCTCTCCTCTGTGCAGAGCTTGGTGCACAACAGTGACATTCCCCCTTACTCTTTTCCCTTACAAAGATGACAGACCCAGTTTATTTAAAGTTTTTATTAGATCTTTCAGTCTCTTTATCTTTTGCTGAGCTCTGCTCCACCTTTTCTATTATGAGCTTTAGATAATAAAGACCAGACTGTGTTGCTCTTCCTTGTGTTCAACGTACATTTCACCAGGAGTGATCACACTGCAGTCAACAAAGATTGCTTATGGAGTAAGGTACTACTCAATTCAAGATTCACAATCTGCCTTGGAATGATCAGGACTATACACAATATTCCAAGTTCAGAGAGGTAATTTCCTCTGCTTTCAAGTACATCTCTACTTACGTGGCTTATAATGTTATTATTTAGCTTTTGCTTCTGATTAGTTTTATTTGAAAATAGATATTTTTAACCCACCCATAGCATGCTGGTTTATATTTAGTCCCATTGATGACTCAGTCCCATATGTCGAGCTTCTTAATGTTACAAATGAAGCTAGACTTAGTGCTAATCTCATTTTAGTAACAACTTCAAGTCCCCTTACCTCCACATTGGTATACTAGGGAGTGGTGGTCCTGCTCCCGCTGCAGTCAACTTTGAGACTTCATATAAACACCATACAAAGAAGAACAGGTCTAGCAATTGTGCCTACAAATGTTCTATTTTACTTTTTTTAGCATATGTTTTTTATTTACTCTTTTCCAATCAATTAGTTTCTCTTTGCTCATGAGATTATTAAAAATTGCAAAATGTTTCTCTGCCTCTTTTGATGTCTTCTGTAACTCTAGGACAGGCCCTGATAGTATCAGCATTCTTAATACAATCGAATTTCTTGGAACCCTGATTTCCCTCAGTATTTTTTTATGTACGTATGACTGATTTTCATATCCCTAATATGTTCTGATATTGATTAAATTTTCTGATGCAAGCAAGAAAAGAATGCATATGTCTTTTTCAAAGTCATACCTATTACTTTACTGTATGTCAGACAGAGTAGTTACAATTTTCTATACTTTCTTAATTTACTCCAAAACTTTATCAGAAGTAGGACAAACCACCATACAGCTTTTGTCTATTCTTGCCTCTCATATTTTTACACTTACACAATTGCCATTGTATTTTACAGCAAAATTTCTATGATTTTATTGAGTTCCTTCTGTGTTTCAAATTAATTCTTAATTTGGCCATTTAGAGCCACTTTTCCTTACAATTATTAGTACATGGCATACATAGCCATAAGGTTAAATGTTTTTATCTTGGACCACTCCTAATTCCAGCCTATTCTCTCTGTTTCTCCTGACAATTTTCTTCCATTTCACTCCACTACCCACCTTGTGCAACGTTTCAAAAATATGAGGACAATCTTCCATCACTACATCAAGACAAGCCCTATGTATTTCTCAAAACTACACTGAGAAAGGCCCTCTTTCTTTTAAATACAGAAGTAAATATGTGATCGTACTAATCATAAGGATACTGCTCATTTGACTCCTTTCAAATCAAGCATATGTAAATAGCTATGCATGTGAGTACACAAGGAAATAACAATTCGAGGAGTTCTCTCTTCTTTCTCCCCTTTTTGATTTTGTATTGGTTAGCCATGGATGCTTTATACCATGGAGCAGCATAACACACTTGGCCATTAGGGAATACACAGATCACCAGAAGTAGACATTTTGATGTGTATTTTGAAGGACACATTCCAACTTCCTGCGTAAAAAGAGTGCATAGCAGTTTTGTTGGCTGGGACCTGTGGGGCACATGCAGTTCAGAAGGTCTGCCCTTGGCAGCATTTCCAAACAACCACCTCTTACACAGTGTGCATAAATTGCTCTGCTAGCCTGCCCCAAGCACTCCCTGCCTAGACCTCTTCCATCCTTCCCACCTTGCATGGCACCAACCTTGAGTTTAGATCCATTCACTCTAACTCTGCATGCCAGTGCTTTTTTTTTTTTAAAAGTAAAGTGTGTTAACTAACTTATCCCCCCAAACCTTAAGTTATTCTTTCTAGTGCACTGTGGTATATCAAATGCTGGTAACGACAAGGGCATGGAAACATATAGTTATCTTCCAATTAGATCTCAAAGGTTATTTTTAAAAGGACAAAATTTTTTAGAAAAAAAGTGTCAGCTTCCATTGGTTATTATAACAGATGTTCCCTTGTGTCCTTGTGCTGGATCTTGCTGCATCCTTAAGTGAGAAGTCACATCAAAGTGTGATCCATTACAGCCTAGTGAATAGTTTCTAATGGTTTCAGTGTCATATAGATGCTCCAGGGCATATCCAGTTAATGTGTAAGCATGCTTATCAAAGTACTGCCTGTGGGAGCTGTAATAATTTGGAGAGGCTGCTGGGTGGTCCCCTGGGGTTTGATGAGGGGACATGTCTGAATGCAGGTAGTCTTTAGCTAGTACCAAACTAGATTTTGATATTCGGTCAGAATTGGGGCTGCTTATCCTAGACAGTGTTGTGGGGCTGTTGTCATAGTCATTTTCACGTGGGCTCATAATCTTTCCATCTCGTTGCTGGATGTGTTCGCACGGAGGAGTGTTGGCAACCGTCGGGACACGGCAGACATCTCCTGCCAACTGCTGCTGAGGATAGTTTGCAAAACAGATAGTGTGCTTCTTCCCTGTGCCATTAATGGAGACCAGTGGATCAGGGGTCGTTTTCCGCAGCTGTAGTCTGTTTTCTTCCTCTTTAATCATTTGCTGGGTAGCTCTTATTAGAGTTTCAATTTTGCTGGGCTCATGCGGACTGCTCTGATATTGCTCAGTACGGTATCGGTCACCTGATTCACTGGCAGAGCCAGGATCAGGTGAGCTAACGACACTGTCCTCATCCCAGTGTCCTCTCCCTAGGAAAGAGAAAGGGGAGAAGCACTGAGGTTGAAGGAGGCAAGCAATCTTGAAGAACAAGTACACTGAACCTTATTTTACAGACAGAAAACCGAGACAAAGGCAAGTGACTCGTAACAAATTCACCAGAACTGGCCATGGTAGAGCCCTTGCTTTTCAGTGACAACCTCTAGTTCCCAGTGTCTGCACAAGGAACAAGTAACACAGCTGAAAATATACAAAAAAGGCACCTAAGCACCTCAACACAGGCATCCAGTGCCACCTCAGATGCTCTAGGGTTACCAAGCATCTGCATAAGCCCAGCAGGTATGGCACCAACTCTACATGAACTCTGTGTCTTCTGGAGCAGCTAGAGGCTAGGCAGGGTACCCTAGGACATGTCAAAATGCCCTCAACACTGATGTTCAGGCCTCTGACCCCTCACTACCTCTTTGCATCAACAAAGTCTGAGTGAATTGGGACCATGGTGAAACCAAAAATATCAAGGAATTACAAATGTACACCATTCCAACATGTCTTCTTAGGCCTTTCCAGGAGCTAAAACACAGAGACAGCATTGTGGAATAGTTTGTGGCCCTGTAGTGACTTTACACACGTTACACAACAATAAATAAAAACAAGTAATGAAGCAGTTCTTTAGAAGCATAAAACCCCATGGCTGTTAGACAAGGTTACTGTAAAAATGTGGTGTCATATCCCAATGCATAAATATTTGCTGTATAAAACTTTTAGAATGGGAAAATGTAACTATATTCTTACCTCTCTTTAAAAAATAAGGCCCATAGACATATCAGAGAAGGTGTTCAGCTTGCATGAAGCTGAAAGGACAGACAGAATCAGACCTGTCAATCCTCACTAGGAAGAAAGTGAGTGGCCCCCATACCTGAATAGCCAGCTAAGGCCACACTATAATGAAGGGCTTGATAAAGGATTTGCTGAGACACGTGCCTGCGAGGCCACATGTTGGACTTGCACAAATTACTTAATGATGCCTTTGCCTCAGCACATACAAAGTCCTCTTTGGGCATGAGGTCTGTTGTGTTCGTTGACAGGACTCCTCAAAGGAAACCTGTTTTCAGACTAGCACAGGTAGTTCCCCTTGCTCTGTGTTGGGTCAAGGCATAAAGATCTGTTTGGGTGGTAGACCTATCGCTGTGTTGCAGAGTTCATGACAAAAGTCAGTGATGGGTTTTTATAATAAACTTATCCTGCCATTTGTTGGTGGAAGTACTGCACTGTGGAGTATCTCATGAGCATAAATCCACCCAAAATGCCAGGGCCTGGAGGTGGAAGGGAGCTCCAGCCACCAGAGCACACAGTACATCCAGCACACCACGACACACTGGGAAGCTGGTCGGCCACAGCTCTAAACCACGTGTTCAGTTTGTCTCACTACACAGACCATATCTGCAGTGTCCCAGACTTCCTGAGTGTGACCAGAAACACATGGGTCCATATGCAATATCAGGGTCTGCCATACTGGTCAGATAATTGTCATTATTGTGAGGTGACTCTGGGCCAGAACTACCAGAAGATACATTAAAAGAACAGAAAAGAAAGAAAATATTTTCTGCCCACAGAAACTGCCCTGACAGCAATGTTCACATAGTATTGTCAAAAAGAGTTTCATTTGTGAAAGGCCAAGGTTTGAAACTGCCTAAATGTTAATGAAAATGGCATATTTGCAAGGGAAGCCGAGATGTTCCTCTCCTCAACTAAGACCAACATGTCAGGTTTTACCACCAAAGCTACATGCAGACTGAAGGCCTAATGAAACACATAAGACTTGATACAATAAAGAAAATAACTGCAGCACCTGGAATTACAGCAAAATCAAGGAACAAACTAAAATCAAATTATATTACCCATTTGCATTGATTATCCTTGATAAAGGTATGGAATAAATATTTAACGGTTTTGTATTTGTACCTCCATATGATATTTCTACATTACTATCTTTCTATGCTCAGCAACAGTTATCATGCATAAAATTTGCCAGCAAAATTGTCATATGTCGCTCAATCTTGATTTTTGGAGAAGAAAAAGCTAGAGAAACACAAGTATGACAGAAGTAGAGAACAGACACAAGGAAGGAGGTGTGTTCTCACTGGAAAAGTGGAGAACAGTCCTCATCAACAAAATTTAGGGCTCCTTTTCTTTCCTCATTTCTCCTCTGACTGTATTTCTTATAACTTGCTATTTAACCATTTTTCTAATCTCAACATAATTTTCCTCAGATTGGAGTAAAATAGCACAGTTCTTTTTGATTTCCAAAACCTCATTCTGCGAGTCAGTGGAATGGTACTGATGTAATTAGCTTTTATGAGTTCTTTAATACAACCTATGTTTTGACAGATTATTTTATTAGAAAAGCTTTTTTTTTTTATGCTGTATCTATCCTTACAACCCTGAACTCTGACTTTTGGGTCAGTTGCAGTCTTTCAACTCTCAGCCTACCCTTTAAACACAAGGACCTTCAGATTTTTCAAAACCCAAGATCAGCCTTTCACTAGTTTTTTTTGTTAGCTTCAGCCTCTGAAGATGCGCTAAGGCAGCGAGTTTGCAACCTGCTGGACACCAAGCAAGGCTTCGGGCTTGGTGCTGAAAGGATGGAGAGACTCAGATTGACTAAAAATTATAGCTGGGGATAAATGTCTGAAACCAAAAGAAAATGTTAATTTCAATTGCCAATTTTAAATAAAAATAAACAGCAAACCTTACAGAATCTAGTAATAAGGAAGGGATAATAAGCAGAGGAAAAAGTCATTTGGAGAACAATTTCTCTAAAGACTTTAAAGATGTTTTTAATATCTAGCTTGGATCTAGCTCTAATTTTTTGCTAAATATATTCCATCCAAAGTAGTTTGATCTTAAGTCAAATAAATAACACATTTCTATCAAGTGTATCATTTTGGTTATATTTTTAAGATCCTCCTTAAAATCTCACCAGTCAGGTACTTACACCTTAATTTCAGAGATTAAAAAATATGGAACAAAATTCTGTTTTGCTTCATATAAACCAGACTGTCAAACTCAACTTGCATTTTAAGTATTCCTCATCTCCATAGATGCGATGTCTGAGACAAAGACATACATCAAGAGTCTCTCTCATTTTCTCTCACATGAACAGCTGCATGTTTATGTCATGTTGCTTTATCTGAGATGGTGCCTCTTCTGCAAATCCTTGTTATTTCTTACCATGAATCCTGTGCACTGACGTTATGTGGGGCATACTGTTTTCATACGCTTCTCTGCTCTCAGGGGACGACTTAGTCAGAGGCAATGCTGAACGAGAGCCCCACCAGCTCTCCCTTCCCGGCTGCGGCGTGCCAAGAAAATACCGGCCAGCTTCACATCTGCCTCCTTCGCAGGCCTGAGTATGGAAATGTCTGTCATCGGTCAGCCTGGAGTGGTCGAGTGCAAAACCGTAGCAGAGAGCACTGCGGTCCGAATACTGTCTGTAGGCACAGGAGACGTCGTGGTGCTGGGAGCTCGGTCTGTCTGCTGGCTCCAGTAGCTGGGGAGAAGCTGTATCAGTCAGGGGGCTCCCGCCCCACTGGCTCTCGTGATCAGACTCGGATCTCTCGGTGTGAAATCCAGAATACTGCAAAACAGGAGAAGCAGTGGGGAAATCACTATGCCTGGGTGACATCTGCAAGTAAGGGCACTGAAAAGACAAGAGTATGTATTTGATAGGGTTGGACTCCTAGGCCGTTCCTGTACAACACTCTGTAATGAGCTCACAGATGACAAGACAGACCTCATGAAAGTCTAAAACATCCCATTTCGACCCATCTCCTTTATGACGTGTAATATTGGGCTCAGCAATGTCAATGTTGCAATTCAATATTTTTTTCATATGTCCAGGTTTTTCTTATTGCTTTGAAAGCTAGTGCTTATGCTCAGCAATGGTGCTCCACCACTCCTCAGCAAAACACTTTCAAAAGGGACTGAAATAATGTCGCTCCTGGAGCATTCTTGCATGTCAAATTGAAACTGAGTGTATTTCGAGTTCTTTTTCTAAGGGTTCCCTCTCTTTTCCTCATATTTTGTTTGTTCTTGGATTTTTCTTCTTACATGGAGTGGTATCTTTGAACTTCTTTCCTCCTATTAGTAGGGAAAAGAAGCCTCCTGTAGGTCCTGGGACTACCGACACTACTACAGAGTGAAGCTCCAAAGTGATGGCAAATCAGTAGGAAGCTAAAAATCACAGCTCTGTTGCAGTGTGGGAACAAGGAAAATCCAGAAACTATTCACCAGAAAAGGTGACAGCTAGCCAAAGCAGGCAGAGTGGGCATTTGGCACCCTCGGTTAAGCAGGGCCCTCCCAACACAGAAGCAGCAACTAGCAGGCAGTTGGAAAAGCAGACAGAATAGGAGCATGGGCATTTGTTTAGAGAGAAGTAAGGGTTAAGTTAAGTGTCACAGATTTCTAGATATTCATTATGAATGTTTCAAACTTTTAGATATTTTTTGGGAAAGAAAAAAATAAAAAGAATGCTTATTATTAAACCTCCTAGGATTTAGCTATCTCATTTTTAAATCTTTTTATTTATTGGAACTGTAGAACTTCATGGAACATCTTTAAATCAATTTCACCCATGATTACGGATTGGGATGAGAACAAAGCTGTACATGCTTACCTCTTCAGTCCTGCACTCATGTCACAAATCAATGCATTACAACATGAAATCTTGGAATTCTCTCATTCCATCACTCACCTTCCAGATGCCCACTCTGCCTTTTCTTTTAATAGGCATTAGGCCTCTCTCCTGAAAACATAAGCTTACCTTCCTTTTCATTAGATTGAGTTGCTATGAAACTCCTCATTATCAGCCAGGATCAAGGTTTTATGCACTTACCAATCGAAAGTACTGACCAGATGTTTGACTTACAGAAACTTAAACCATCTGTGCAACATCAGTAGTGGTTTTGGCATTTAATTGGGTATTTCTTCAGTATTCCAGTTCATATTTGTGAATACTGTTTGTTAACACGATAGGTTATTCAAAGGAAAGAAAGAAAGAGTCATGGCTTTGAGGAGCTCAATTATATTTTGTTATTAGTTGTCAGAAGAACACCCATAGGCAAAAAGCCTACCAATAGATATGGAGGAGGTCAGCAAGTTAGTACCACCATATTCATCGCAAGGTTTTAGAGATGAAAGGATAAATCTGATTTTGCATGGAGGTAAGATAGTTGCAGAGCCACAAAAGAGTTCTTTTAAATGCCAGTAACTCGGCATACCTTAACTAGGAACTTCATTCAGCCATCACAGCGTTATGTGACCAACTAGAACGTCTAACTTTTCTGTTATCCTTTCACAGCTAATGTCTTTAAACTACTTAGTCACAAAGTTATCTTCATAAAAATATATAGATAAATTTGTTTCCAATTAAAAAATCAGAAATTATTAACAAGATTTTTACTATTAAATTTTAGTTAAAATGCAAATGCACAAAAGGAAAACTACTTTTGTACGTGTTCTTAATTATAGAACTATTTCTAGTTAATATTTTTTATTTTACTGTTATAAACTAGATCTTTTAATTTTAAAAACTTTTAATTTTTTTTAAAGTTAAGCTGAAATATAGGATAATATAAGCATAAGTATAAAAAAGTTAAAATTTCATTTATTTTTCTTATTAAAAACAAAACTCATAGTATGTATTTCTTTCACAAGGAGGACAAGGAAAATTAATTTCTAATTATATTATAATGAAATTTCATTTTTTTGACAATTTGTGATGATAATAAATGCCAGAGATTCTTTTAAACTGAAAATTCTTAATTTCATTTAGCCCCAATAGCTATTCTTCTGTTAGTTCTTTGTTTGTAAGGACACCTCAGGGTCCAACATTGCTTCTCTTGAAGGGAATTTCTCCATTTAACCAAAAACTTGCTCCATTTTTTTTTTTTTTATCCTGAACCTAACCACAGAGGATTCAATTGCACAGGCCTTTGTGCACTTTTCTTAAAGAAAGTGGAAACATTTCAAAGGGTACATGTTCAGTATATCAGAAATGCACCATGTAATGTCTTATAACCATGCAGTCAAGATCAACAATACTTCATGTATATTCTTTGTACTTGATGTAAATGACGATTATTGGAGATCTGACCCATAGCAGCTGCTAGGCCATGGACAGAATTAAATTAACACAGTGAATTGCTTGTGGCTCACATTGTCTACCAAGGTTTGATATGACTGCTTACTCTTAAGGTACAACATAAGCAGACATATGCCAAAAATATGTCAAATTCCCTTTAAAGCTAATCACATCTCTGTTTGGCATCATCAGGCTGCCTCTACTGCTGCAGTCCTACCCCTGCCTCTTCTGGGAATCCGATGTTGACAGGTGGAGACTCCAAATACGGACATGTGTGACATGTTGATGGGGGGAGAAATGAAAGGATGATCAAAGATACTGCTTTACTGAAATGGGAGTGGAAACACTATCTCTCAAGTCAGAATTAGGCTCCCATATGTTAAGTGATGAAAGACCATAGAAAGCGGAATCAGCTTTACTGAAAATTATGTCCAATTAAAATTAGTGAAAATATAATTTTTTTTCAATCCCAGTCCTGCCTCACTAGAAATGTTTTCCTTTCTGCTAATTTTTGGTTTTTTGACTCCTATCAGGCAAAATTTATTATCTTTGTCTTTTTTGACAAAGTTTAACCAGCAGACTGAAGTTAAACATGATAAAGAACTTCAGACAGGCAACATCTGAAATCCCTTTGGGTGATTTCTGAATTGTCTTCTGGCATAAACAACAACAATAAATAAATCAAACAGTCCTCCAGCTGGTTCCTGGAAACTGAATTGCCACCTCCAGGTACTAGAAATGTCTTCCAGAGTGCTAATCCAGTGTCCCATCGCAGTGAGAGCACACCAGCGGGATTAGCACCAGCATAGAAAGGGGCTATAGGCCATCACTGATGCTACATTCACTCCAAGAAAAACTTCAGGAGGGCTGAAGGAGCAAAGAAATAGGAAAACATAGATTCCATATCTAAGAAAAGCTTACTTTACGAGAGCCCATGGAAGTATATTAGGCCAGCAGACAATTTAATATTTCTCAGGTGATTTTCTTTTGCCTGACCTTCCATTCCTACAGGTGTCTCACTGGCCTGAGCACTCATCCTGCCATACACAGCAACATCAGCCTGCTGACACACTGTGCCAGATGTTCAAACAAGAGAAGTTAGGGATATCTAATTTTCTGGCAGCCTACTCAGGTTTTTATCATTATAAACATTAAATATATAGTGAAACCCTCTCAGAGTTCTCTTTTCCATGAAAAACTTTCACTACATCAGCATTAACAGCTTTCCTCTTGATTTGTGTCTTAACCATGAGAAAAAACATCACAGATGCAGGCTGCATTGTACTAAGAACATATGCATGCTTTTAAATCACTTTTATCTTACTTTTTACTAATGTAATCCTGAAATGTAAAATATGTTCTTTTTGCATTCACTGTTATAGGCAGAACAGATGGTGAAAGGCTTAGATTAAAGTAATACAGCATGTCCATTAAAATAACCCCCACTGCTGGTGACTCTTCAGCAGATCAGGAGTTATGTTTACTATAAAAAGAGGGGTTTGCTTTGGTTTTGAATACACTGGAAGTTGCCAAAGCTTTAGGCTACAGGAAGAAATGAAACAACAACAACAACAACAACAAAAGGCTGACTAGAATTCGACCTGATTCTGTTATCTTTACCCCATTGGGTGATATGCCCAAATAGAGGTGGATTGCAGAATTAATCCAGATTATCTGTTTACAGGAGCTATAAAATCAATTTACCTCCAAAATCAGGTGTATTAATATACACCTACTAGAGAAGGCTCTTACTTTCAAAAATTCATGCATGCTGTAACACACCCCACAGCCTCCATCCAACAGCTCTTGGGTACATCCTTACTTGTATGCATGTGTTCGTTCTATATGTATGTAATCTTTATCCAAGAACTAAAATTAGATATGAAGCAATAAATGTTTATCCAGATCTGACCATAAAACATTTCTGTTAGAGGCAGACAACAGACAATTTTAAGTATTTTCTTTAAACAGTCATCATTAATGGGAGATTGAACTCCAAAGCAGTTGTTCAGATGATCACAATTAAAATGTTTTTCCAAACTTGTTGCTATTTCTTGTGTACAGAATAAACAAGGTCCAGGGCTAGCTTTTCAGAACACAAAATAAATGAGGTCCAGAGCTAGATTTTGGGAGCCCCTCACAATGTTTATTATTATGGGGGAAGACTACAGGCATCTTTTAACCAACTCACAATTTCCTTTTTCTGCAAATCTCTATCAAGTATTCAACTCTCCTGGTTTTTCACCTCCTCTTTCAGCTCTCCACCTCTCTGGAAGGACAGGACTAGAAGAGCACTGTTCAAAGTGTCTGGGCGAATACTACAGCTGTGTCGTGAATTTTGGGTTGCTCTCCTCTCTGCTTGCCCTTCCCCTGCCTGAGGCTGGTTTCACAGAACCCACTAGCCCACTGTACTAATGTCAGTCAGTGTTAATCAGATACTGACCAATGCCTCTTAATCTAATGAACTCAGTTTTTTCTTAAAGAGTCTACAAGCGCCATCTTACACTATGCCTGCTTTTGCATAAGTTTGAGGAAAAAACATTAACACTCTCTTAGATGACCAAAACATCTACGTTTTGCCCTAGTAGTAAACATTCATCTGAAATTTATTAGCATGGTTTTCACACAGTTCACATCTCATGTAGCTATCCTAGGGGCACACAGCTGGCAAGGGAGAGGATTCTCAGTCGTCACCCAATAAAGCATATGATTCCCTTTCTCATCAAGAGTGAAGCAAAGTAAATGGTAATGGGGAAAGAAAAAAAAAGGAAAGAAAGCATGTATTTAAAATCATCTAGGTGCCCTTAACTTTAAAAATACTTTGCCCACTGCCATTATTTTACTAATAAACTTCCTGCTTCCTTCCTCCACCAAAATCCAGGCTCCTGTGTAAGCCAAAATCCATGACTTCACGTTTCAGCCGTGGCTTTTGAGTCGCACTCGTAATTCTCCGCAAATGACTGGCAAATTACATGGGCTGGAGACTGAGGGACGCAGGCCATACCACCTGCTGCATGTTCTTCACAACAGCTTTTCTTAGTCTTTCAACAGTTTATTCAGTGGTGGAGAAGGATGAGAGGGATGCAAAGCCAAGCTGCCAGCGTTGCTTGTGGTGATGTGCTACAATGAACGGTATGACCATTTTTCAAGATACTGGCAACTAGCACGGCTGCTTCTTTCTGAATGATGAAATCCGTGACTCTACTACCAGGCAGCTGGTAATGAGGATGCAAAATGAAACTGGAGACTAAACATCCTGAGCTTTCAGACAACAATCCCTGATAAACCAACAGTCTCAACGCTGCACTGCTAGTTCAGGATTTTTTCTGGTGACAGAGAGAATAAGAAGGTACTGATGAAAGTCACACTTTCAGAAAGCAAATTGATGTGGGAGGTTAACAGGTCTTCAGTTGGGATTGTCCTGCTAGCAAATGAGGACTTCTGAAAAGACTGTGTAAGGGGAGATGAAGCGTAATTTCAGTAAATCAAAGATGGTAAACTTAAAAATCTAATTTAGAATTAATTGTAGGTATCTTTACTGATTCTTTAAAGCAATTTTATTACAATTGTTTGGTGCAGCACATTCAAGAGAAAGACTATTCTTTAACAACCCACAGAAATGCGTGTGAACAAATGATTAAACAACAAGAGCCATAACATCTGGCAAAATTAGATTCTTAAAATTAAGCATCCAAGTTCACATCTAGGTGCTCCATTAAATACTCCCTGTGCCAAAAGCAGATGTCATTTAACTGAAATTCTTACCCTTGGTACTTTTGAGGGGAAAAAGAAAGAAAACAAGGAAGTGATGTAGATACTTGGGCTCACATTGTACGCTCTTAGAGGTCAGTTTAGAAAACATTGTGCCTGCAGAGAAACCATAGTCATCAAGGTCATTATCAGTTAAATATTGACCTGGACTCTTTAAAAATACATAGCTCTTCAATGTTACATCATGAAGGCATGCCTTTATATCCACTGTGTGGTAGCATAAGGGCAGTAAGACTTGCATCATTATTTAGTAAGCCTAATGGTTATTTCGACAAACAGATTTATTTGAGCTAAAGGGTTGACAACGTAAGCATGCAAGTGCTGTGGCATTGTCTGCAGAAATTAGTTGCATAAATGTACTAGGTAAGCTCTAGTTCAGAGACTCAATCAAGTCTGGCCCATTCTCCAAGCAGGGGCGTGTTCCTTACACGTTAGGCCTGAAAATGAAATCTATGAAATTAAAGTCTACTGACACCAACGGCCGCCTCCTAGCGCTTTCTTTCTTACTGAGCTTTGTACATAGAAAAGCTTTCTTGTTCCAGTTCAGCAAGTTAACTTGTTGCTTTCCCTCCTCAAAACTCACCCCTCCTAAGATTTCAGTATTAAACTGCTGTCAAACATCTGGCGCTTTGTAGGTAACTTGGAATTATTAAAGAGTAAGTAAGAAAAAGCAAGCTTTCTCAAATGGCAAAACTCACAATCCTCTCAAACCAAGTATTTCAAAACCAACATTTTCACTTGTCCTTCTGTCCGCTCCTCATTACCTCTGAGCCCTGCGCTCTTATTGTTGTTGATTCTGATTTAATATGCATGCTGAAACATAAATGTTTCCAGCTTTTTAGAAACAGTTTAAAGAAACATATTCCTGTCTCAAGATCTTATAACCTGTTGTCCTTTATTCCCTTTGAGTAACATATTCTTCGGCCCATTTAAGTTACTTGGTTAAAACAGCAGTCAAAATCAAGATATTAGAAAAGATTTAATTTTGTTTTTCAAAGACAACTACCTGTGGGTATGGTGATGTCCTTGATTTTGACTTTGTGCTCGAGAGGCGAGATTTGCTTCCCTTTCTATTATCCGTTATGGTCGGAGTTGAATTTGCGTATGAGAATGCCGGCTTGGTAGCAGTGACCTGATCCAGGGAGAGCTGTAGTCCTTTATATTCAGTATCCCTATATAAAAGGCAAAAGTGAAAAACAAACTCACTTCGTATCTTAATGGGAAACATTCCTTCCTTCTTAGTGGGGGGTGGAAACGAAAGATATTTTTAAGGAAAAAGAAAAAAAGCCACCCAGGGCAAGCCAGTATATCCCCCTAATACATTTAAGTAGTATAGCTTACTAAACAATAGCACTATATTTATACTGAAAATACAATTGCTTTTTGCATCCAAATGTTATCATCCTGATCTACTTTCTTCAGTAATAAAAAATGACAGGATGGAAATTTCTGAGATTTATATTACAGTTCTGCATTGGTCACATAGCTAAGCAGCAAATAGAATACATTTTCCTCAAAACTCTATAACTACAAACTTACCATGTGTGTATATATGTGTGTGCATTCATGCATGTGTGGGGGTGCACATAGCAGCCTACATAGATGACTAAATAAATTGAACAGATTAATTTTTTTTACATAAACCACTTCATCTTTAAGGTTATATTTTTCATTATTTACCAGGTTTCAGGCAATTGGTGTAAATTTTTTAATTTTTCTTCTTCTGTGAATGTTGTGAGTGTTTATTCCTCTGTTTGAAGTTTCTTATACTGAAAGCGTTTACCAGTCAGAGAAACAGCTAAATAAATACAAACCCTGTGATTTAAATGGTCTGTCCCCCACTCACAAAGTACTAGAGGTTTTCTATGGGGAGCTAGGTATAACGGCAGTTTGTGAAGTTCACTGTTAGTGTCTTCAAACTTTCTAATGAATACATAAAAGTAAGGAAAACTGGCATCATTCACAATGTCTCACTGAGCATAACAAGGGCATATGCCTTAGACTGCACCCCTCTGCACACATCTGCACGTCTGCTGATACCCAGGGGAGTAAGAAATGAGCTCTCCAGCTTTCATGTAGTCATACGGAACCTATTCTGACAATGATTTATTAAAAGAGAGCGAAGCAAGAGTTTCTTCCTGACCTACCTACCTGGAGGAAAAGAGGAAGGATTCATGGCTTTTCTCTTCCTTTGTGTTAATCAGCAGAGAAGTAGGAGAGCGAGGGAAGAATAATACTTCGCTTATGCAGTCAAGGAGGCAACATATTCATTCACACATTACCCCATACTCCATCTAAACCTAAAGACTCATCCTTAATGAATTATATTAATAATAAATTGTTCACCCAGCTTTAGCAACAATATCTTGCTCTATAATCACACATATATTGATGTAGGCTGTGACGGTCTTAACATTTTTTAGAAATTAACTGCACCACAACCTGAGCATATCACATCTTAGTACACTGAAATGCTTTCAGATAAAAGTCAGGGGCAGAAAGATAAACTTGATAAATCACTGAAATAAGTGAAATAGGATGAATCTTTGAAAAGCCACAGATAAATCTGCAGAACAGACAAACTAATTCATGTCTGTTCTACACAAAAATTTTTTTGCACCTGATAAACAACAAACTTGTTGGTTGAAGAGGCTTAGGTTTTTTGGCAATGCAGACAATGTGTATGAATCCATGTATACATAACACATGAAAACGAATCACTGACATTAGAACTGTGCTGACTACACTGCTTCCAGTCCATAGCAGACAGAGATTGGCCAAGTTTAATTAAAGTTTCGTAATGCGAAATTACTTCTTAATGAGGTCATTTCTTCAAATTTTGTCTTTAATAAAGATAGGCCTCTGCTATAATATTTGCATTTCAAATATCCTGCCTGCAGTGAAAGCATCTGAATATAGGGATTTGCTTTGGTCTATTTGACAGGTAAGGCTCATCCACATATTTTGAAAGCATTAATCTTTCCTGTGGTTACCCTCAGAACTTCCATCCAGACACCTTGACCTGACATGCAAAGCATCTGCCTCCATAATTAAGTCCTACCAAATTACTTTTATGTTATACAAAACATCAGAAACAAAGGATATCAATTAATCTTCATATCTAACTACCACAGTAGCATGAGGTATTATCAATAGTCCTGAAAAAAATATCAGTCTCATCCTGATATACACATTCCCCCTAACTATTTGATTATAAGAAAAACAAGGGTCCTGTGGTCTGTGTCAGATGCAGAAAGTGCTGCCTTCAGAAATGAAANAAGACAAGTTGTTCACAGTCTTAGGGATATGAGGAAGTTCTGTTTCAGTTTTGAACCTACCAATGCTTTTGCCTCACTTTTTGCTGGAGAACCTATAGCTCTGCACTCCTGCTATTATGTCCCCATCTCTGGTGTATGCCACCCTGTAACATTCTGCTGCTTTCTCATGTCAGTGGAAGAGTTTTAAAAACTTGGATGAAACACCACCCCAGTATTCAAACCACAGACTGTCACCCCAACACTACGTGCCTGCTCTTACCATCTGTGTAAGGGCCAAGCATTCAAATCATAGAGACTACACTGTACAATGCTTCTAGGTCATGGGAATCTAAAAAAAAAAAACAGGCAAACCAGCCTGCCCAAAACCTTGCATGCCATTATGTGTTACTTTTCTAAGACCTTGGTAACATTATGGTGAGGACTCACCCTCCTGGAACACCACACATTAGAATAAATACCACAAGCTGGTATTTGCAGCCAATTGCTCAGACAGTAACATCATTAAACAGAGGATAAGAAGAAAACTGTCTGAAGTTCTTGCTGCTGAATGCAACATTTCCCCTTAGAAAAAGAACACATCTGTGCTGTCCTTGCAGATGAAACACATTTT